>JARJRE010000109.1:0-223211 GCA_030783385.1 Akanthomyces dipterigenus | reverse complement strand
CCCCCCCCCCTTCCTGAAGCACCAAAACTACTTGCCGCGATGGCTCGAGAAAGAAGCACATATGTGCTCGGTCGAGCAAGGCCGCTGGCACAGACAAAGAAGGAGGGGAAAGCCCTCCACTCCACCATCCAGCCCACCCTCGCCCCTCAATGTCTCACCCAGCTGTGGCTAGCTCGAGGTCCAGACACGCTGCTGGGTTGTTGTGGGTTTGTGGAGGATTAATGTCAATCCTGCTCCGGGTGCGAAATCCTAAATTCTGTCATGACAGCCTGACAGGTGTAGTTGCGTACTTGGCGTTGCCTTGCTTGGAAACGGATGCAACGCTGTCGCAACGACCAGATGCGGCAGTCGCACAAATTTGATACCCTCGTGGGTTTGAACTGGACGGATCTCGGCACGTCTTGCTCTCACGAGTGTCGGCACTTGTGTTTTGCTAGGCCTTCCAGCAGAACGCAGTCTTTGGTGCGTGTCTCTTGCTAATACCTCGTGCGCAATGACAAAGGCAGGACCTGGGGAAGGTTTCATTCGGCCCCGCGTTCTGAGTCGAAATGAGGTAAGAAAATGGATTTCAATGTCATGTACAACTGCTTCGGAGACCAATGGATGATCATGTCCATGTCGTCAAGATTGTCCAATCTACGTTATAAAATGCCAGGCACGCCACCTACCCCATGAAATTCTCTCGATAAGCACGCCACAAATCTCTTACACTATCAAGTCAAAACGCCTTATCTCTTGCGCTCGGATCTACCCGGTGTTCAAATCAAACCACTCAAATCCCTCAATTCTACTCAAACTCACAATGCACTTCACTGCCCCCCTTGTCCTCATCACCGCCGTCACTGGCGCCCACGCCCTGGTCGTCCAGCGTGATGCGAAGCCCATCCTCGACGTCTTCGCCAAGGTGCAAACCGACATTGACGGCCTGGACTCTGCCGTCAAGGCGTGGACCGCCGACCCCGCCCCGGTCCTCGACGCCTCCAACAAGCTCGTGGCCACCATTGACGCGGGCGCCACCACGGTCCAGGGCACGGGCGAGCTCACCCTGAACGAGGCCATTGGCCTCCTCGGCCCCGTCAAGACCCTCAAGGACCACGCGCAGACCCTGGTCACCGACCTCAAGGGAAAAAAGGACATTGTCCAGAACGGCGGCCTCTGCGAGGTTGTCAGCGGCCAGGTCACCGACATCAGCGGCAAGAGCAAGAGCCTGATTGACGCCACCGTGTCCAAGGTGCCCGCGGCGGCCCAGAACATTGCCAAGCAGCAGGCGCAGGGATTCCTCGACATTCTCCAGGATGCCCAGACTGCCTTTTCTGCTGACAACTGCAAGAATGCTTAGACTAGGCAAGGATGCTGATTGAGGTAGATCAGAATCTGTCCAGAGGGCTCTGTTGGATTGCTGTAAATGTGCTTTTACTAGTAAGACACTATTATATAGGTAGCTCAATGGAAAATCGTTAAACCAGCAACATCGCTCCCTGAAATCTGTCTTTCAAGTATAGCTAGGACGTGTCTCAGTGGCTGCCACGGCCAAGCTCCAATTGTAGCCCTAGTGGAGCGGCATGTTCTTCGTGGCCTTGCAAGTGAAGCGCATTCTATTGGATGATGACGGACTGCATATGGGCTTACAGTGTAGGTTTTTTGCTACTTGGAAACCTCTTGACGACCAGAGACTGTGAACTGACGCGGAGTTATTAGATTGCACTTGTGAGCTGCGCAGTTAGTGCGATGAGGCAATCAACTGCCCGAGGATAGTGGTAATGACAAAACGCGCCTACGAAAAAGAGAAATCTAGAGTAAAAGGACTGGTAAATCTTTAGGCACATTAAATTGAAGACTTTTCTTACTGCTGCAGGGGACATCTCTTGCTGTAACTGGAACACAGACCATGTGCAGCACCAAATTATGCAAGTGCTATTCAACTATCGGACAAGTACATAGGTAACCGTACAAGGCATCTTTTTATTAAACAGGTGCGAGCCATGGTCTTGACTAATTGTGGTTCTGCCAGATATTGATACATTTTGTCCTGGTCCCAGTCCGTGGAATAGCTTTGCCAGAAGAGAAACAGGGGCTCAGTCTATGTTGCACGCTTTCTTTTGATGACCATCGTGGTGACAGTGCAGACAAGCAATGGGTGCTGAAGATTTACAGCAGCAGGGCAGCGACGGCGACGGCAGCAGCACCGAGAGGTGCAATGGCGGCGGCGCCGGCGGTGACAATGGGGACGGTGGTGGCGGGGCCGGAGCTGCTGGCGGGAGCAGATCCGGTCGCAGCGCCGGAAGAGGTGGCGTGGGGAGCCGAGGTGGCCGGGACAGAGGCAGAGCCGGTGGGGGCGGCCGAGGAGCCGGCGGCCGAGGAGGAGCCAGCGGCCGGCGAGGAGCCAGCAGCCGACGAGGAGCCAGCAGCAGAGGAGCTGGGGGCGGAGGAGGAGGCCGGGGCGGAAGAGGAAGCGGAGCTGCCACCGCCGCTGGCGCTGTCCTTGCAGTTAGCCTCGCTGAACTCGCTGACGCTGTCCTCGAGAACCTTGGTCAGCGGGGCGGAGAGCTGGGCGGCAATCTGCTGGGCCTCCTGGGGCACCTTGCCGACGACGGCCTTGATCAGGGCCTGGGAGGCATCGTTGACGTTGCCGACCTGGGTGCGGACGAGGACGCACTCGCCCTCCTTCTCGACGGTGGTCTTGAAGGCCTTGAGGTCGGTGGAGAGGGTCTCGCCCGTCTTGGTGAGGTCCTGGACGGGGGCGGTCAGGGTGACGGCGTCATTGAGGTCGAGCTCGGCCGAGCCTTCAACCTTGCTCTTGCCGTCGGTGAGGGTGGAGACGAGGTCGTTGGAGGCCTTGAGGAGAGCGGCCTTGTCGCCGCTGTAGCTCTTGACGGCCGAGTCGAGCGCCTCGAGGTTCTTCTTGACGTCGGCGAGGACCGAGGTGACGGTGGAGGCGTCACGCTCGACGTGGGCATTGAGAGCGAGGGCACCAGTGACGGCACAGGCGATGACGGAGAACTTCATTTTGAATGTGGGTTGAAGGGGGAGGAAAAGATTGGGAGTATAAGTGAAGACTGAAGAGTTCAAGGTATGTGAAGAGGCGGCCTGGTGTGCGTGTGTGTGACTGGAAACGACTGAGTTGTCAAGGTAGCAAGAGACGGAAGGAGAGTGAACTGATGTCGACCTTTTAAACTTGGCTGTTGACCTGCTTTATTTAACCTTTCAAGCAACTAAGCAACTTGACTTTAAAACACTGTCCATGTTTGTTTATGGATCGGCGATCAGTGCACAGAGCGTGTCAGGTAGGCTCGGCCCCTTTGGGCGCTTGACATATGTAGTAGACTGTGCGTGCCGAGGCGGCCCCCCCGTGCGTGCAAATGCTGAGCCGCATCGTCAATGGTACACTGGACATTCGGATCGTCATCTCCACCCCCGTAATGAGAGCCGTCAGAATGCAACTTTCTCATTTCCGGGCATGCCAACCCGCCAAAGTCCGGATGCATCGGTCCAACGGCGTGGGAAACACGCCGCTCCCGCCCTTGCTATTGTTGTGTCTCTAGTCTGGCGCGAAATGAGACAGACGCCACAGTTTTCGAAGTATTGACAAACAGAGCTCATTCTATTGCATGCCGACCGTATCCGTACTCCGTGGCAGCTTACAGTTGACTGGACGTAGTACCGCTTCCATTGTCCCACCCAGCGGGACACCCAGCGTACATGCCAGTCGAGAAACATCACAACCACCCGGCACAGTCTGGATCGAGTGCCAAGCTGCCTTCGCATGTGTTGCCGTCTCAACTAGCCATGCATGCATGGCCGACCGAGGCCCTCTGATGGACCAACGGAGCCTCGTTCAGTCAGCAGAACCAGGGAAATGAACCGGATGCATGACGGAGCACTGCCGCAATGATACGACTTGAAACTGCTGCTCCCGTTTCTCAGCGTCTTTCCGCAAACAGCCAATCAAGATGGGTTGTGCGCTGTGCGCCGCTATGCTGCGGCGTGAAGAGCTCCATGGGCGACGCTATTGCGCCATAGCCCTGGACTACCAGGGTTTGTCAGGCCGGACAATTTACGGGGTCCTTTGAACTGTAATATGTCCCAGAGGGCTCCAGCAGATGGTGGCGGCCCTTGTCTGGGAGGGAGCTGCAATGCAACTGCATTGTTGAAATTGTGGCGTCAACGTTCTGGTTCTAGCTCGAGGGCTTCCAGAATGGGAATGCCCGTCGGCGCTAATGACTTTGCGAGAGCCCTTGGAATGTCTGAGGAATGAGATGTTGCATTTTCAGCTCCGGTCCGTCAGTTCGTCAGTCCGTCAGTCCGCCCAGTTCGTCGACGAGTCAGCCGTTTTGGGCGCTGGACAGGCTCGCTCTACATGATTGCTCCGCCTTGCCTTGCATCAGAGTAACGCGATCGTCTGGAATCTGCGGAGTGTCGATCCAATCCCAGCATTCCTTGGGCACATGTGTGTGCTCGGGCCTCATCAGGGACATGCTGCCAGTACTGGTCAGAAACCCATGGGACAGGGGGCGTCTTGCCAAAGTTGCGCCAGCCCCCCTGTCCTATTAGACATACACCTCTCTCCTTTCGTAAGATGGCTGCCATGGCCCACAGCACCATGGAACATCTCGTCTCCCTCGACGCGGGGGATTCGAGGCACTAATGCAGCGCACGGTCGGAGCCAGTGCATCCGGGCAAGCCTCCCGCAAGACCTTGTCACCTTGCGTGTTTGGCTTTTCCCCAACCCAGCTGAGGATGTCACCCACCACATGTAGTCCAGTCTCCCAGGTTGGACTGGCCTCAAGTGCCATGCCACACAGGCCCCTGTTCTGGCTGTTCCAGATTGAGACATGCCCTGAAAAGCCTCACTTTGTTGCTGTCCTCTGCCGACGCGCTGACACTTGCCCCAGAAAGGCGCCCCGGGAGCAGCCAGTGAGCCTGTGCGGGTGAGCCGTGCCTTGCAGCAGCAGAGGTGAGGCTCCCGCTGCCGCCGCCCAGCAGCATGAAACCACTCGCTTGGGTGCTCGATGCTTTTGGTCCCAGGAGGCTATTTACTGTAGTCTGTCGACCTGTTCACCCTACCCATGCTGTGGAGACAGCCACCGCCCCGGCAAGCACTGGTGCTCATGAAGCTACCCTAGACAGAATAATTATCTGCAGAGTCGAAAAGGCTCTTGTGGATTTCGGGGTAGTACTGGGTGTATCATTTTGTGACCTTTTGCTGCATTGCTGTATCATGGCTGAGAGCCTTCGGTCACGGGCCAACGCAAATTACTGAGACTTGAGGTATGTGTGAATTGAAACAGTCAAGCGCTGCAAATCAAGAGCTCCCTGTTTTGCACAAGAGTCTAGTTACGTGACAAAAACAATGTGTATCTGAATTGCAGCAACAACGCAAAACGAGACCTTGGAGTACATATGACCCGTAACCTCTGCAAGCCACATCCACCAGCCAAGCTTCGAGTTCAACCTTGGGGATCGTCCCTGCCAATAGGCGGCTAGCCTGTCGCTCAGCTCAAGTCCAAAAAGGCCTTCAGAAAAACGCAAAAATTGCAACCAGGGCCAGAGAAATAGGCAGAACGGCTTGCGAGTGTCCGAGGGCAAGGTGCGAGGCGGCCGACGTGGCCGTCTGATTGCGGCCGTTGACGCAGTTTTGGTCCGAAAACTCATCCTGAATCTGCTCCAAGGTATCGGTGATGCCCTGCGACAGCGCCTGGGAAATGTCCGTGGCAGCAGAGGGCACCTTGCTGTTGATGGCCACAATCAGCGTCGTCGCCCCGGAGTTGATGTTTCCTATTTGCAGCTGGACGACCTGGCACAGGCTCTGCTTCTCTATCGAGCCCTTGATGTTGCCCATGCTTTTTGTGAGGTCGGCCGAGAGCTGCGACATCTTGTGCACGGGGCCGATGAGGTGGACCGTCTCGACAAAGGTCAGGTTGCCCGTGGCGTTGACGCTGGCGATGCCGCTGCTGATGGCCGTCACGATGCGGCCCGAGGCCTTGAGGAGCGTGGCCGGGTCGGCGTTGCCCGACTTGGCCACGACGGAGAGGCCCTTGACGCTGTCGGTGACGTTGGCCAGCACCGCCGCGATGGGGTCAAAGTTGCCCGAGGGCGGAGAGTGGTTTGATGCGGAAGCGGCGCCGACGAGGGCGCAGAAGACGAGAGAGGGCCGCATACTGTTTTGACAACACCAAAGACAAGATACTAGATGCAAAGAAGATGTTGTAAGAAGTGTTCTTTTTTTGTTTCTGCGCCGTTGGGAGCGGAGAGACAGGGAGGGCTCTTGAAGAAGTCGATTTGTCGCAGATTAGTCTTTGAGCTACTGTCGGGTCTGGAAAACGATGTGGCGTCTATTCTTTCTTCTGAAATGGCAACGTGAGAAACGGGATCATGATCATGATACGAAATAATGGTAATACAAATACAATGCGAGCGGATATACAGATAACTACTGTTGAAACATCCGTTCACGGTTCCACCCACATCTTTGACGAGCATGAACGGGACCGTGTGCGTCTTCTTCCTCGAATACACGCGCTACATATGTGCTCATCCCTGCGCCTGCCGAGGGATCTCCCGCCCCCAGACCTAGTGCCAAGCAGCCAAGCAGCACTGCGTCCAGCACGTATCGAACGGTGGCAAAGCTTGTGAAGTGATCTGCCTAGCATATGCGGGCTTGGCCTCTCCGCACTATTACTTCTTCAAACACTCGCGGCTCTGTGCATGACCAATGCTGTGCGTGCAGGTGGCTTATCCTCCTCCTCCTCCTCCCCCCCCCCCCCCTCCCCCCGCATTGAGCCGCGGCTGGATACAGAGATTTAGTCTTTCCCCAGCGCCAGTGAAACCATAGGTTAATCGCATTGCAAATACTCTTTGACAAGTCTCCGTCAAAGGTCAGTGTCCCAGATCATCCTCCGCCACACCCGCCAACACATGTGCACGGGTCACCGTTCCCACCCGACAGAGTCGACTCGTCCAGATTTCTGTCTCTTTTTTATGAACAGTCCTCTCCCCTAAATCATCAAACACACAATCACACACCATTTGCAATCAAGTTACCTCTTTCAGGATTTGGTCTCTTGACTGCCAGCCATCATGCCTTCTCTGTCAAAATGGTTTTCCAACTCGAATGAGAAGCTGAGCAAGCAAACCACGGCAACGACCATGGTTGAGCTGCTCGACTACTCAGGGTCCCCCAACGACAACAAGAACTCCGAGGAGGCCATCAGAAACGACAGCGGAAATCATGTCCCGCTCGTTCCCATGCCCACGGCGGACCCAAGAGGTATGGCGCGTCTCGGTCGGCGAGGCAGGCATTGCGATGCCCTCGGCGTTTTTTGACTGACTCTCTTGCCCCCCCTCCAGATCCTCTGAACCTCCCTACCTGGCGAAAGATGGCCGCCCTGGGCTCCCTCTGCATGTTTGGCGCCATGGCGGCCGCGGCGGAGCTGGTCCTCGGCGCCATGCTGCCCGTCTTCAGCTTCGAGTATGCCGGCATCAACCCGAAGCTGCTGGCCAAGGTGCATCTGCCCGAGGGCGTCAACGCGCTCACCATCCTGGCCGAGTTCCCCGGGCCGCCCATCTGGGAGATTTACCTGCTGGCGTCCCTGCCCATCCTGATGATGGGCGCCACCAACATCCTGCTCATCCCGCTGGCCATTGCCACGGGACGCCGCAACGTTCTGCTCATCACCGGCGTCATTGCCCTGGCAGGCTGTGTGGGATCCGGCTTCAGCACCTCTCTGGCAACGCATCTGGTCTGCCGTGTCATCCAGGCCGTCGGCGCGGGCACCATTGAGAGTCTGATTCCGTTTATTCTTCAGGACATCATCTTCTACCACCAGCGCAACGCTGCCATCAGTGTCGTCTTTGCTACTCAGGTAAGGCCCAAACCTACTCCTCGCCTTTCTGTCTATTTCTCAAAAGCTAACGTGGGTACGCTACAAGGGTCTGATTATCGTCGCGCTTGGCGTGGCAGCACCTTATGTTATTGGCTATGCCAGCTGGCGAGTCATCTACTTTGCCACTGCAGGTGCCGGTCTTCTCTTTTGGATCTGCCTCTTCTTTTTCCTGCCGGAGACGAGATTCGAACGTTCGGCGGATGAAGATAGTAAGTCGTTCTCAAAGAGTCCCTGCTCTCCATTATTCTGACCCCGTGTGCAGAGGGTATCCCGGCTGTGCCTCTCCGACCCGGCCAGACCCGTCCCGACATTGATCACGTCAGCTATCCTCCCCGTTCTTGGAAGGATGACATCAAGCTGTTTCAGTGCAAAGTGGAGTGGCGAAGTGGCGTCAATGCCATCGTGGCCTGCCTGCGCACTTTCTTCTATCCGCACATGCTCTTCGTCACGCTACTCAATTCGGCTGTTATTGCCATGGCGCTTGCTGCTGGCTATACCGCAGCCCCCCAGCTCCTCGCCGATCCATGGAGTTGGAACTTTTTCCACCTCGGATTCTGTCTATTCCCGCTCATCATTGCCGCAGGCGCCTCCTTTCTCATCTCCGGATGGGGAGCCGACAAGGTTGCCAATTGGATGGCAAGAAAGAATGGCAAGCGAGACCCCGAGTTTCAGGCTCTCAACTTAATCATCCCGTGCGTCGTCGGTCTTGCAGGGTGCATCATCTTTGGTATCGCTGGTGACGATCCCGAGAAATATCACTGGATCATGTTCCTCATTGGTCTTGGAATGATTGCGTTCGCCTTCCTGGCCACAAACACCATTGGCATCGTCTACGTGCTGGAGTCTTACCCCCATCTCACTGGGCCAGCACTGGTCAACATTGCATCTTTCCGTCTCATTGTGGCCTTTGTACTCTCCTTCCGTGTGTCCGAGTGGGTTGCGGAGCTTGGATACCTCAAGACTTTCACCATGTATGCTGGAATTTTGGGCGCCTTTATCCTCTTCATCCCGATCATCTACATCTATGGAGCCGGCTGGAGGAAGCGCTGGCCTGCGCTTCCCAAGAACTGATTTGTGGTGCGATTGTCGGGACCTGTCGCTTTTGTAGGAAAACAGCGAGATTGCTGTAAGAGCACAGGACACTGGCGCGAGAGCAAGGCTTTGTTTCATCATTTCGGTTATGTTTTTCATGAGTAGAATTAGAAAAAAATTGATCCAATTGCAATTCTTGATTCCCAAGGTCCTAATTGTGAAATGCAGACAACTAAACAGGCGAGGTGCGTCTGCGCAATCATTGTAGACCACAATATGATGCACCAACTGCTAGATCCAAGCTTGGACGGTTAATTTGGGTCAACTGGCTGCTTATATTCTACATAAAATGTCAAGCTATCGTATCGTCTCAGCTACTACTTTTCCCCTCAAAGATTCTCTCTCAAGTCTCTACTTCAGGTTAGAGCTGATATCCAATGAAAACGACAAAGCAGCGCAATGCCTACTTACTTTTTCCGCCATATGTCGTGATGGCAGTATTGAATGCATCGTCAATTTCCCCAAGGACCTGCTGTGCCACCGCTTGAAAATCCGCACTGAGCTTGCCCGACACTTCCTTTCCAAGCACGTCCGAGTCCTGCTTCAGCTGATAGAGGATCGCCACCACCACGAGGCTGAGCTCCTTCAAGTTGCCCTGGAGGTCGGTGATTGTCTTGAGCAGACTGTTGATGACGGGCTGCAGGTTCAGAAAGTCACCGCCGACATCAATGGAATGCTCCTCAAAGGGCGGCGACGCTTTGGTGTCTTGGGTGGTGCTGAGAAGCAGCTTGTGCACCTGCACAGAATCAACCTCGAGCTGGAGCGACCGGGCGATGCCGACCGAGCCAGCCTGGATGCCCTTGGCGTCAACGTCCAGACGCTGAAGGATGGCGCTGATGTTGGCAATGTCGTCTCGCACGGTTTGAAAGTCGGCCGCCTTGGCCGCGACGAAGAGCCCAAAGACGCTGAAAAGACCCAGGAACCGCATGATGATTTTGTCTCGCAAAAAAAGTTTGGGAATGTATGAAAGAGCTGCAACAATGTGTACATTGACGGATCGTCCTCAATTAAACCAAGACCGTCTGTTGCCAACGCTGTCTAGTGTTGCCTACAGCTCCACCGCAACCCCAGCTGTCAAGGGGTTACATTGGCGGACTGTGCACACATATGTGCACTTACACGCTCACTGTTCTACCGAGGGTGACTACATCTCTCCCCAGCTCGAATCCCAACGCTGTGACACATGGCCCAGTGCGTGGAATCAGGAGTGGGAGCAGCATGGTCCATGTTTGGATGGGTCATTTAAGTCAGCCCGGGACTCGGTGGTATCATCATTGCATGGTATATACCAAGTCTTGACTTTGGACACGTCAACTTTCGAAGCTCTGCATCTGCCATCTTTCGAAATGCAGTGGTTTATCCTCGCATCAATTGCCCTCGCGCAGGCACTCGTGTCCGCCCAGACACCAGGTAAGCTTCGAGCCCGTCTCGTGAAGGCTGTCACCATGGAGGCTGATGTAGACCCTTCCAGTGTCGTCGGACCTGTTTGACAAGATTGTGCGATACACGGCCTTTTCTGCCGCCGCGTACCAGGAGGACTGCGGGACACCACCATACAACTCTACCATTGTCAAGGGCTTCGACGACGCCACGACCGGTACGCATGCGACGCTTTTTCGCGACGACAAGGCAAAGGAGATTATTGTTGCTTTTCGGGGCACATCCTCACCCAAGGAGCTCGACTCGGATCTTGCGTTTGCCCTCGTTCCTCTGAGTGCCTCTGGCACGAACTGCCCTGATTGCAAGGTAAAATGCAAAGCCTGAGCCTAAACTCTGGGAGCACCACTGATTCCTAGTCCCTATAGGTGCACAATGGTTTTCAAACCGCCTACACTTCCATCATGAAGCCCCTCGGGACTGCTCTTCAGGGCTTACTCTGCGAGGGCGACTGGCGATTTGTAGTGACCGGCCATTCCCTAGGCGGGGGCATTGCTGCCATCGCGGCCACGTCCTTCACCGGCCTGGGCTTCCAAGTCTCCGATGTCTTTACGTTTGGCGAGCCACGAAACGGCGACGCGGCTTGGGCCAAGCACTACAACACCGTGGTGCCGGATGACCACTACTACCGTGTGACGCACTCTACCGACGGCGTGCCGCAGATTCCGCCCACGGTGCTGGGCTTTGTCCACCATTCTCCCGAGTATTTCCAAAGCCAGCAAACAAACAACTCGGCGGAAACAACACTGAAATGCGAGATTGACTCCCCGGTAAGAGGCTCGCCCGGTTTCCCCTTTGGGCTGCTTCACGACGCTAACACGGTTTGCCTACAGAAATGCAACGCCGGCCAGGATTTCGGAGACACTCTCATCAATGAAGCGCACATCTCATACAGCAACACCGTGATCGGCAGCGTGTTGTTTGCGCCTGCGTGTGGCGCAGTGTGGCCCTGAGCGGGAGGTGAAGCGGGCCGAAGGAGGCAGAGGCTAGCTCGGGTTGTAGAAGATCAGCGATGATGCAGTAAATGGCACTATGGTATCCGTATCGGGTTTCTTCTCTTGGTGGTTTCGCCAAGCTTGAAGCATAGTCGGCAGAGAGTACAATGTAAAAGTCCCGCGAAAAGCATTTTCCAACATGAGCCAAACTCGGCAGGCGATGTGCAATGTGAAAGCTGTCCTGCTCATCATCGCCCACGCCGGACGGACTCTTGTTCTGAAATCGGCTGCAACATGGAAGACGTAGCCCAACTCTATGCGAGCATTCTGTCGCGCTCTGGGGCTGGAAGCTGGCCGTCCATCCGTGCCAACCAGGTGCTCGGTGCTGAAACAGTCCGTGAACCTGTTTGAGCCATGGGCCATGGCTCATGACCCTCCAAATTACGCATAGATGAGTGTGCTCTAGTGGCTCAAGCTGGAATGCCTTTTTCTGGGGTAGATGGACGCACGGGCAGGCACAGGCACCAGGTACCTTGCATGAGTGTGAGTGGAGAGATCAGCACGGTCGATGCCGAGAGATTCTCACATGTACGCCGCATCTTGTCATCAAGGCACTACAGTCTACAGCATATGTGCCAGACCAATCCAGGGTAGGATCCCTTGCTACATTGCTGCGAGCTCTCCACTGTCGGGCATCATTCTTCACCTTGAACCCTGCTGTCTAGTTATTTTCCGAGCACAAGGCAAATGATGCAGTTGGAAGCCGAGGACCGGGCTCACCCCACGCTCATTTATGCTAATCCTCGCCATGACGCGAAGAAGTAGTAAATAAACGCAACGCTATCGTTTTTGAACGCCCTCTGCTCATTGTGAATTCGCGTTTTTGCCATCCTTCCATTCCGCCCGACGCATCTCTTGAACCTCGCCCAAGTCGGGAAAGCCCTCTCGTGCCCTTGTCCAGAATGCAGTTCAAGACACTCATCCCATTTCTTGTCGCGCCAGCTCTTGGCCATCTCCTGCCGCGCGATGCAAAAGACGTGGCCAGCACCATATCATCGATAACTGATCAGCTCACCACAATGAACACGACGCTCGACCAGATCCAAGGCCCCAACGACGCCCAGGCAGCTGTCGACTTTCAGAACCAGGCGACGCAGCTGCAGACTGAGCTCCAGACGGCCACGGACTCCATCAAGAACTCGACTGCCTTTAGCGACCAGGACTCTTCCACCATTGCCTTTTCCGTCGTCGGAATTACCGAGGTCACGTACGCAGTTCTGGGAAAGGTGGCGGTGAAGCGCGACATTTTCAATCAGCTCGGCGGGAGCGCCATCACTGATCTCGTGCGGGATGAGCTGCAAGGCCTCCAGAACACCACGGATGCGTTTGCCGCAGCACTGACGGACAAGTTTGTCAAGACGGTCAAGGATGTCGCGCCTCTGGTTGTTTCGGCGCTGGACTTTCACTTTTACGAGACTCTTCAAGTGTATGTAAAGTAGTGGACGAGCCCGACCAAGTTGACTAGCAACAGAGGCTTCTACAATTAATAAAGCACCGTCATAGGCTGTTCAATCGAGACCTTCCAATGCAGAGTACCCTTCCCCTAACAATCCATGTTCCGTTCTTTGTTCTCTTCGGTCCTCTCGAGTCAAGCACCCCCCGAGCGCCATCTTCACAGCATTGGGCAGCTGCAATTAATCATCCCTGCATTTCTGTTTAGTGCAAGTGGATGATGTGAAATACACGTGTCAAACTGCGAGAAGACCAATTGAGATTATTTTTGGTATCATTTTCATTTGATGCTATTTATGTTGACAAGCTATGAACTTTCGGCGCATTCATGAAACAAGTACCCCCCCTTCCCATCATGATCCCAGCACCGATGCTGCTGCTGCTCAGTAGTGACGTTCCAGACGAGAGGAGCGGCGAGGGCCGGCGAAGCTAAAGGGCGAGCCGCCGCCATACGCAGCAATGCCTCTGTCGAACTGGTCGTTGATCTGGCCGACAAGCTGGGTAGCGACCTCCTTGAAGTCGGCGGGGACCTTGGAGATGATGGCGTCGCCCAGGGCCGCGGTCGACGTCTTGAGGCCCTTGACCTGGCCGGAAGCGATGGGGGTGACGATGAAGAGCTTGTCAAACTTGGGCTTGACGGCGATCAAGGCGTCAATCGACGCAGTCGCGTCAGTGATGATGGTGCCGACAGTGTCTGCCAAGCCGACCGCGTCGTCGGAGCTGAGGGCCTCGGAGCTGTTGGCGATCTTGGCAGCCTTGTCAATGGAAGACTTGAGGTTCAAGGTTGAGCCGAGGACGGGGATGGCAGCAAAGAGATCGCCGGAGAACCCGTTGAGGGTGGCAGTGAGAGACTTGATGTTGGCGTCGACAGTCTTCAGCCCACTGTTGATGGCTGCGGCATCGGCGAGGACCGTGGCGGCCAAGGCGACGGGGGCAACGAGGTTGGACAGGAGCATGTTGGCAGATGGTCTGAAGTAGAGATGAGGTGGTTTGGGGTCAGTGAGCTGATGATCGGCTTCTACATCAGGACCCTTGAAGAGCAACACGAGTATTTATAGATGATCTTTACTTCAGCAGGCCCTCGACATGTAATGTCATTTGATGCTACGCTGATGTGATTTCCGTATTAGTTGGTGTGCAATGACAATGCTACTACAGGCGTCCGTCTTCCCCCGTTCAACACGGGCAACGCTGCGCTGGTGGATAAAGTGACAAAAACAAATCCCAAAGTGCACAAACTGGTCAAAGTGTCTCGGGGCTAGGAAGGATTTACAGTGGCATTCGCTCCACTACACCTCGGCGATCCTACGCTCGCGGCCACATATGTGGTGACAGAGTAAGACATGTGTGCCCCTGGGCCATATGTACCCAGGGCCAAATCGAGGCACGGCCTTTGGCACCACACCACAGGCAGTACCTAAACAGAATAGCAACAAAATAGCTTCTCACTAGTCTCCCCTCTTTAATCTATTTCTCCATTCTGTGGCGTCGCCCAGGCACCGCAAGTTCAGGCGTTCTCGAACATGGGGCAACTATGCGGCCCGCCTCTGCACGGCTCATCATATGTGGTTGTTCCCCAGACTCTCCTCTCGTTACTCTCCATTTCCCCGCATTCTGCAAGGTAATGCGCCATTGATGAAAAAGTGGGAGACTGCAGTCCGTGATTACACAATAAACTGCCGATGAGCCGCAGTTCAGCCACCAGAATCCCGCCATGACAATGGAGGACCGTGCCTTGTTCTGCGCTCGGTGTGCTACAGCATCAGGGCAGGCCTCTGCGATGTCAATTATATCTCTCAGCTGAAATCAAGTTGGCTCAATTGCTCGGCTCTGAACAACCACACATGTGCCAATAGCGGCCATGACAGTAATTCGACTGAATACATAAAAAGGCACGGAGCAGCTGGTTTCATTTCCAACTCAGCAGCATCCTCGAGCAGCTTCGCAGATCAGACTCTCACGCACACACTCTTTCTTCACTCATACCAACCTCAAAATTCACAATGAAGTTCCTTACTCTGTTCCTCGCGACCGGCATTGCCGCCAGCGTCCTCCCCCGTGACCTCGCCACCATCCAGGGCGTCCTCAAGAGCGTCGGCACCGAGCTTGACGGCCTCACCACCGCCACCAAGGGCTTCAGCGGAGACCCTTCTGCGCTCCTCGATGCCTCCAACAAGGTCATCCAGGTCCTCAAGGATGGCGACGCCAAGGTTCAGTCTCAGCCTGCCCTGACCCTCAACGAGGCTCTCGGTCTCACGGCCCCCGCCAAGGACCTGCAGACAAAGGGCGACGCTCTGCTCGCCGCCATCAAGGACAAGAAGACGGCCATTGCCGGTGCTGGTCTCTGCGACGTCACCCTGCTCCAGGTCACCGACCTCAGCACCGCCTCTGACGCCCTGATCAAGTCTGTCGTCAGCAAGGTTCCCGCCGCCGCTCAGTCCATTGCTCAGAGCCTTGTCGCTCCTCTCCAGAAGGACCTCGCCGAGGCCAAGGATCACTTCAGCCCTGCCAACTGCCAGAACGGTGGCGGCGGCGGCGGCAGCCCGACCACGCAGCCCACTTCCGCTGCTCCCACCTCTGCCGCTCCTACTTCTGCTGCTCCCACCTCTGCCGCTCCCACCTCTGCCGCTCCCACCTCTGCTGCTCCCACCTCTGCTGCTCCCACCTCTGCTGCTCCCACCTCTGCCGCGCCCACCTCTGCTGGTCCTACCTCTGCCGCTCCCACCACCACCAACCCCGGCCCTGGCAGCGGAACCTGCCCTGCTGCTTCCACCGTCACCGTCACCGCCACCGACACCAAGGACTGCACCCCCACTCCTACCTGCACCAAGTCTGCCCCCGTCACCGTCACGACCACCACCAAGGCTTGCCCTACTGGCTCCAAGCTGCCGTGGTAAGCGCTGCCTGATGGGTCGTCTTTCCTGGCTGCGCGACCATTTCTTATCCGGTTCGTCTATATGAGAGCTACCTGTTGAGCTTGGGCGAGCCCGAATTTCTCATTGTTGTGGTACATTCAATTATATAAATTACGCAGAGCTTATGAATACATATTTTCTGAACATGACTGTCAAACCGCCTGTGAATTGCGTAGCATGTCGGTAGTTAAACTGTTCGCCTGCTCTAGCCCGTCACGTAGGTATGTACATGGATGAAGGTGAGATACAAAATTCGATGCAGGTCTGGTCGCATCTGCAGCATCTGCTGCATACAGCCAAGTAAAGATGTGATGATGATTAATGTAATGTCTACGTCTATTTTACCATAGATAGTCATTGCGCTGATAAAAGAGGAGTATGTATTTTTCGGAGCAGTTCTTGATACCGCCTATTCATTACAACTATTCATACATCGTCCTTAGACCGTGACTACTACATCAATACTGCCCATAATCTGCTTCAGCCAGTTTTGTTCTTCGACATCCACGCCGACAAACTTTGTCTCGCCACTCGATACCTCGCCTGCAAGAGACCCATACAGCGTCAGGCTTGACTGTCCGCGCTGCACATGCGTTGCTCCCCTTTGCTCTCCAATCCGGCGTCCGTCTTTATCCTGCACTTCGTATATCACAGTGCCCAGATCAACTTCAAACTGCGACGGATTCACCATGGAGATGGTGCTTCTCATGCCGCCGGCGTCGGCTTCCGTCTTGAGAAGTGTCGTCTGTAGCAGTTTGAGACCCTTGAGATGAATCACCTTGTTATAGACAATGGTAGACTTCATGCCCATAGACTTTACTGTAGTGTGGCCGTTTTCCAGTCGTAGGATCAAATTCTCGTCTGCCATGATGGCTCCGACAAACGCTTTGAACGCGTCCATATCGATGATGTTTATTGGTTGCTCAACGATGGTGACATCCGAACCAAGAGAGCCCATCTTTATGGACGGCACATTCAAACGGCCAAACGCGCCGCGAGGTCCTACCAAATCAACCGTCATCTCCGAAATTGTAGCCGACGCCACTCCGATTTTGGTTGCTCTGCCCTTCATAGACATTAAGAAAGAGCTGGTGATGTGTTAGTGGACGTGCATGTTGTAAGCTTTGATGGCCTACCTTTCAGTAGCATTTGTGATCTTGATCAGCTCAACCTCTAGCTTGCTTTTGTTCAGAATTGCTTGCGTAATTGCGTTCATCTTGGCAACAAGTGGGAAGTTTCGGTGCGTAAAATCTTCAATCTGTGACAGGTAGTCAACGTTGTGGTTGGCAAAGCTATTCTCAGTAGTAGAAGAAACTGTCGAGCTGCTGCAAGGCCGATGTAGTGCGAATGTGATAGCTTGATGGAAAATTACGAGTAACCGATTGTGTACACAGCTATTTAAGTCGTGGCCATCATCATAAGTACTCTCAACATCGACCTCTATAATTGTTGAGGTGCACAGGCGCATGCGTGTTGCCCTACACGTCCGCCTCTTGTTTTCGCATCAGGTTATCACTGCCGCGTCATTTGGTAGGTGCATCCGCTCCTTTTGTGGTGTCATATCACATGTGTCTAGAGTCGGCAGCTCGCTTATCGGATCATTGCAACGAGTCATGACACGTGTCTATGTTTCCTTCATACCCGCGGCAATCACCACCAGGCAAATCTATGTCATTTAGCTACGCTACTCAACGACACTTGATGATGCGCGGACTTTTTTGGCCTCTCTTGTACAAAGATGCTGTGAGGAGGCTTTGTGCCATGCGGAGGATATCATTCACAAGACGAAAGCGTCATCTTTATTTTACGCTGATCCGAACGAGATCACCAAGTTTGTGATTCGCCAAACGGCGATCCAGAGTGTTTAGAGACATGAGCAGCAACGCGATTCTTTGATTGCATCCATTGTTCATTACCTAGTCTTTTCTATACATGAGAGAATTTCCATCTAGATTCTATGCCTTGCTCTATAACGTGGTCAAGCGACCTCTTGCAGCGGCACCCGCTATGATCTCGCTATCCAAACTCCCAGAACCGCGTTGCTGCCCGTCGCGCGCAAGCTCAATATGCATCCATTACAGTTGCCGTGTTGAAATCAAGTGTTAAAATATGGGCATCGTGACTTGTTCATCCCATTCGATATTGGCATGGCAACACTCGACACGGTCGCGGCAAGTACCGAAAATGCGGTCCCACAGTCTGGTCTGCTTGCCATAGTTGGCACTGGTCTTCCAGCCCTTGCGGTGATGCAGATCGTGGTCTTCAATGATGAGCTCAGCTGAGAACATGCGAAGTAACCCGTTGAACGGATTCGGGGGTGTTGCAGCCATGCGGAGACCACTGTGGCCAGCCAGCTCGGCCCAGACAATGTATTGATGGCACACCCACCACTCGTAGAACCCCATCGGAAAGCCCATCAACTTCATCGTAAAGTAGGCCAACAAAGGAATGCCAGCAATGTCGAAGATTTCTTGCTCAGTATCGGCGTATAATGTGAGGAGCGGGTTCGGGTGCTTGGTCAAGTGGTGGGTGCGATGGTACTGCCAGAGGCGTTCCACGGTGTGCATCAGTCGATGGTACCAATAGAACCAAAAGTCGAGGATGATGGCATAAAGGCCGGTTTCGAGAGGCAGAAGGTACAGCTGCATAGATGCAGGAGCCTTGTTCACTTGGTAGGCCAAGAAGACTGTAAAGACTGGTCGGAAAGTAGACGTCGACACGAGCGATCGAAACACTTTGATGACGCTCGAGTCCGGCACACCGTCGCGCTCATGGACATCACCATCGAGGAAGCCGGTCCGCTCGCCAATCTGGCGCAAAAGATGCAGTTCGCGGATGGCATTCAGCTTAAAGGCGAGACTGTAAAACACAACTGCCTGCAAGGTGGTAAAGTTGCGGCCTGTATAAACATAATACAGTTGGTGCAGCAGAATCGGCGTAAAGGCGTGCGTGAGAATCCAGCGATGCTGGTACCAGTCGTTCAGGTAGGGCACCTTGTCGGTCTTTGGGTGCACTGGTATCTGCTTGTTGAGATCGACATGGTGAAGACGAAATATTTCGTAAAACCAATGGACAACGTTCCACTCTGAGCGGTCCTTCTGTCGCCAGGTGGACGCTATGGAGTCCTTGGGGTTTCGCTGCACGCTCATCTTGGACAGATGTCCCTTCTTTGGCTCAGAAAAAGGATTGGAAACACAAAGTAAGATGGTTTCTTCTGAGTGGGCGGCAGGCGGAAGAGAGGCGATCTTTATGGATCAGTCTTGTCAAGAAGTTGCCACTTTGGGTGGCCACAACGCCTTATAGCCACGGGCACTATGCGCAAACATGTTTCGTAATTAAAACAAGCCATGCCATACACTCTTTCAAATTCTCACAATGCATTGCTCTCCTCACCGAGGCATACGTGTCGCCGCGCGTAAAAGTCGCATTCGCTCGGGCTTCGACGTCCCATCACATGTAGTGCCTCGGCATGATGATCGGCAGCTCCTTGAGAATGGGTTGGGTTCGGGACAGCAACATTTAGCCCGGCCGGACCTTTGCGTAGTCTTGAGATAAGATTAAGATTACTCCAATGTAACCAGGGATAACCAAGGGATTTTTTTTCATGTTTGCCCCCAAAATCTCCGAGTGGCAATGCTAGCTAACTACCCTGTACCCGACCAGCTTTGACAACTTCTATTCTAACATCTTTGTATTCAACTCTCTGTGCATCTAAATGAGTGATGGCCAGATCTCATGTGAAATCAACCAACAAATAGATACATCACTTGTTCTAGCACGCGATGGTACCTGTCTTGGCTCCAAAAAGGGGGTAATCACCATAGGGCTAGCTCGTTGCTGGAAGAGCTGCAGGGCTGTTAGTGGCGGGAATTGAGCCGCAACTGGTGGCGACAGATCAATGCCTGGCTGTGTGTGCATACCTAACCCAAGAACAAGAAGGGCAACGGTGCACGTTCTATTTACGAGTCCCCCGCGCGTTGCTCAGGCTGCGCCGAGGTCCGTTTCGAGGTCGGGCGGGGGACGCTTTGGCTAGCCTTGGCATCGTGCTAGCAATCTCGTTGGGGCCATCAAACATTGCTGGCTGACGCGTCGGGCGCATGCAATTCTTCTAGTTACGATTTACAGTGAGCGTGACGTGCTTGCGGAAGCCTTTGCGTCGCTGGCTAAGCCGAGACCCATTACGCCCGCCGACTGTATCTGCGATCGGTCGCTAATCAATCAGCCCTGTTGCGCGTTCTCGCCGCACCAATAGCAATGCTTGGCTATTGATGGTTTCTTAGTAAATGCTCACACAGGTCATTCTATAATTCCCGAGAGGAAATGTGCTCGTATGCTGAGAGATGCTTGAGAGTTCGCGGCCAAAGCATAGGGTGTGAAGATTTGCGCACGATCGATCTGGAGCCTCATGCCGGGATCTTTCTTCGCAATGTCTCGAAGTGACAGACATCCCCAGCCCTATCGAGTACATGCCCGTCAGTTGCCTGCCATCGTGTCACTGATGATTGAGTGGTCTCGGGTCTTGGTAGGGTAGTGGCTGGTGGCTGGTGACTAGACACCGCCACACAGTGCACGACATTCGGTAAACTGTGGACCTTGCCCTCGCCAATGCGGAACGCTTTAACTTAGCTTCCGTATTTTCTTTTGCTACAATCCACTTTGCGCGGCCAGCTCCAAAACCAGCTTTTCATCTCTACGAACCACTTGGTTCAGAATCTGCAGAGCATCTCCATGACCTGAGAGGACGACTGCGTACTGCAAAACTCTTCTCTTCAGCTTCGACATATGCAAATTCGATAGAAACGTGCGAGCCCGCCAGCTGGCCTTGTGACGAACTACCGCGTGTTTTGTCCACTTTTCCAGCTGTCGGCGGAATTCGTCATTATGGTACGAGCCTTCTCTGTCCTTCGATCAGAAGGCCATTGACTCACAGTCGTCGTCTGTATAGACCTCTTCGGTTTCTACCGCCACTCCGGCGAAACATCCCTTTGAAAGGCGGGTCGACGAAATCAAGTCGCCAAAGAGGTAAGACGCTTTTTATCTCGCACCTTCCAAGCCCCCAACCAAGCACCCTCGCCTTATATGATGATTATATATCAAATGGGAATCTCTCCTAGATATTAATGCGGAGAAACCGATATCTATCTTCTTGTCTGATTGGCACGTTTATTGCATCTTCATTCATGCCCTCGCGTTTCCCCAAGGACGCAGCTAACAATTGAATCGTTAGTGATATCAATGCCTTGATTCTAGACTATTTGACCATGGAGGGCTACCCCAACGCTGCTGCCAAATTTTCCAAAGAGGCGAATCTGCAGCCTCAGCAAGACATGGCCTCCATCCGTGCTCGACAGGCAATACAGAACTGCATCCACAGTGGAAACATACAGTGTGCCGTGGAGATGTTGAATGAGCTTGACCCCGAGGTAAGACACATCTTTTTCTGGTACCCACCCTTTTAAATGATTATAACAAGAGTTATACATGCACCACGCATATGGGCCGGCATCGGTCCGTGATGATAAACAACCACTTATTTTATGATTTCATCTCATTACTTCATCTTCATGTACTTGTCTTCGCTACCGAACCAACGCTGATGAAAGATAAAGATCCTCGATGCAGATAAAGCGCTGCATTTCTCTTTACTGCGCTTGCAGCTTGTCGAGCTGATTCGGGCCTGTAATGCCACAGGAGGCGATATCAGTCCGGCACTGAAATTTGCCACAGAGCAGCTAGGTCCACGTGCCCCTACGAATCCCAAGTTTCTCGAAGAGCTTGAAAAGACCATGGCTCTTCTACTCTTTCCACCGGAAACTCTTGAGCCGCAACTGGCTGCATTGTTGAATCCTGAGCTTCGCCGGGATGCTGCTGACAGCGTCAACCGTGCGATTCTGGAGCGGCAGTCAACGAGACGAGAGGCAGCAATTCGCCAGCTTGTGAAGATGCGGGCCTGGGCAGAGTCTGCGGCCCGGGAACGAGGCGTCAGCTTACCAGAACGGCTTGATGTTGGTCTTACTGCTGACGATACTGACCGACGCCATGCCAACCCCGAGAATGGGCACGAACCTATGGTGACGGTATGATTATGATTATGAATGGGACGGGCGTTTCTTGTTTCTTCCGGATCTGTGATCCGACTATGTAAATTGTAAAGTTTGTGCGAGCGCTTTCTTTGGAGTTTAGGATTGGCTAGACGTACAGGGCAGCTTGTGCGTTTTACGGCTTAGCCTGATTTATGAATCTTTGATACCTGATACCTTATTGCCTCCTGGCTACATTTTTACACCATCTTCAGCTCATCATTTGTCCACTATGCGCACTGTGACGTCGAATTATGAGGATAGCACGGGACCTTGACAGAACACGCACGAAAGTAATTCGTCGATTAACAAGGGAGATATTTACATGGTCTATTGGAACAAACACAAAAGCAGATCCCACTCTTACTTCGTGCGAATGTGCTTGAGCTTCCGAGCGCTGTAGAGGAAGTTGTTGGCGTAAGCCTTGGGGGTGAACTTGCGGGTGTTGGGCTCCTGCACGAAGTACTCATAGCCCTGCTTCTCAGCAAAGTGAATGGCATCCTCCTTGGTCTCAAAGTTGAGATTCGTACCCTGCATGTAGTCTCCAGACGACTGCCATCCCATCAGAGGGTTCTCCCAGCGGTGGCCCTTGGGAAGAATATCCCAGTCCATACGCCAATCGTGGCCCCTCCACGTTCCCGACTGTGTGGCGGCCTTGGACTCCTTGTATATTCTGCAGCAGATTAGCATCCCGTTATTTCAGTGGAAATGAATCCCGAGTCACAATCGTCATCGGGCTTTACCTGACAGTACGAGCCTGCAGCTCTATGGGAGCGCCGGAGGTGACGGCAGCGGAGCGAACATCGTCGGTGCCGTCCTGAATGGTTCTCGGCACGGGGGTAAAGGTCCTGCAGCAGGGGTCAGCACGATTGCAAAGTTCGTCATTGATGCGGGCTCGGGTGCGCTTACGAGGTGGCCTTGTCGTGGGGGGTGTCGAAGTCGGGCTGGTTGGCGTCGCTGGGCGTGCCCGTTACCTCCTTCTCGCTGTGCTTGGCGATGGAGCTTTGGAAGCGCTGGGCGGTCATAGGCACGGCCAGACGTGGCGCGGCAGCGCTTCGCAGAGCGCGGGCAACGCCCTGGGATCGGAGAGCAGCCATGATGAGTTGTTGTCGCTGCTCAATTGACGACGAAGCGTGCGTGTAATTTTCTCTCTCTGGATGCGCAGCGTTGATGGAAACTGGAGCACAGTTGCAGGTTGTCGGCGTGCAAAGCAGCTTAGGGCGGGTGCTGATTGGCTGACAAGGGAGCGATGTTTTGCCGAGACGAGTGCTTTTCGGAACGGCAACTCTTTAGCCTCCTAGAGAACCACCACCACCTCAGCTTTTGAATCGAACAGCCCGCACGACCGCCGACGGAACGAAGGCGCAGGAAGAAAAGACTCTACTGCATCGTACACAGGTTCAGCCAACCACCGACATCATGAGCTTCGTTACCCGCCGTGGTCTTTCCACCCTCATCCCCCCCAAGGTAAGCATCGCTTTTTTTCAATGGCTGCCCCGTGATGACCCGGAGCTCGCCTTGACAGCCAATTGCTAACTAGAATCGCGATAGGTTGCCTCTCCCAAGGTACGAAACTACTCAGCCCATCTCCGACGAGTTTTCCGCAATGGTCGCAGTGCGAGCCGCCCCCCAATGATCGATCGATCTAGCACCGAGACGCGCCGAAGATGCGACGACTTGCCGCACAACCGCAGTCGCCCCGACATTGGAATCGACGATGCTAACATTGGCAATTGATTAGGCTATTGGTGGTGCCCCCGACGCTATGCGTATGCAGCGTGTCGTCAGCTTCTACGAGAAGCTTCCTCGTGGTGCCGCCCCTGAGGCCAAGGCCAAGGGTCTTCTCGGTCGCTACCAGGCCCGCTACTTTGGCAAGAAGGCCTCTGCTACCCGTACGCATACTCGCGCTGAAGGCTGGGCTTCCGATGAGAAGCGCCGATAGTCTTTGCGGGACAGTTTTCGCTGACATGTTACCAGCAATTATTCACGCCATTGTCTTCCTCGTCGGCATTGGCTACGCCCAGAACTACTACTTCCACCTGCGTAAGATTGCCCAGTGATGAAATGTTGACAATTGCCGAAAAAAAGTATGACTGACTGATACCGCCTAGGCCACCACAAGAACAACGCTCACTAAAGAGCTCCATTGGTAATGCGAAGAACATTTGGTGACAACGGAGGGACTGTGTAAATAGACTCTTAGAGGGTGTTGTCATTCCACACCTGTACTTCCTTTTGTAACAACTCAAACATTATTCAAAACATCTGGACAGTGCTGTTATTTGGTTCGTGCATGGCGCATGAAGAGCTTGCTAGCTACGTTCGACGTGGTGGCTGTGGAGTAGGATAGCAGTCTTGCGTTTGACTGAATGGCAGCCGTGAGCCAAGCATGACGGAGGGGCCATAATTCAACTGAGGAAGTATCATGTTAAAATACATGGCACTGTCTATAGGTATACGTCGTCGAGTTTCAGCTGCTTCGTGCGTGGAGCTAGGCACTAGGCACTAACACGCTGTTAACAAGGGACATCAATCAGATAGACAAATAGAGGCAACTTGCTACTTTTTCGATGTATTTATTTCACTACGTAGTCTCATTTCCTTTAATGAACATTTTCGCGATTCTCAAGTGACTACCATCTCGACATCTTTGGACTGGGCACTATCCATTGAAGCGACGCCACATTTAGGCCGCAATCGTTTGATAATATATGGGCCGCGGTGCGCGCATAATACACCGCCGCTGGTAAATGCCATTAACTAGTTAACGCAGACTTTCAATCGAGGCCTGCAGACCGGGGGTGCGGCAGTGCATCGGCGCAGAGAAGTGTACAAAAAGTCGGTGGCTGAGGCGGCACAGTGATACAGTGCAGACACGCGGTGTGAGGCTGACGATAATTCACGAACACGCAAGAAAGGGAAGAAGGAAAATTGGATGAATTTCCAATGAGCTTTGGTCGAGTATGATGATCTACGCGTTTCTGCTATCGAACAACACAAACATAATATAGGTGAGTGGCGCAGCGTGCTGTTTGTCCAAGCTGTCGCATCGCTGCGGCCAGCCGCCGATAGAGAGAGCGTGGCCTGCTAAACTTGCGCCTTGTTACAGTGGATTTGGTGGCTCATCATCAGCTGGAGCGAGGTGCTACAGCAGTGTCACCTGACTACCGTCAAGGGATGCTTTGGGCGGCACTGCTTGAAGCAGCTAAGATTTGACGCTAATCCTCGTTCGTCCAGTAGCCCCCAAGCGTCCAGCCGCAGTAAAAGCAGGAACCTCCATGGCAGCCATATCTCACCCTGCCTTAGTCACACCTGGCGACATACCCCATCGCTAACTAATTCGAGGCTCTCGAACGGAGGCACTGTTTGGCCACGCGCTCCCCTTCCTATTTCACCCCCTCGGTACCCTTAAACTACATCGACAGAACGAAAAGCAGCCGTCGCCGACCGTCAAACCCGCCTGCAGCCACTTCCTCGACCCGCTGAACGCCCCCCGTTTCCGCCGTTGAACCACCTACAGCTGAGAAGCTTTCAGTCGACCGACGACCTGGCCCAGTAGTCGTCGTCCCCCTCGCGAGCGGCGCACGCCTATATCGAAGACGGATGATGGCCACAGAGCCTGTATTTGACAAGCTAGCTGAAGTTCCTGTCTCTCACCATCAACTGAGTAACGTGAGTGCAGCCCTTGCGAAGGCGGATCCCCGTTCGCGGTTTGCGCCAGCAATCCATTTCCACCCAACGGCTGGCGGCAACCTCTCTCATCACGACAAACAGCAGCAAAGGCAACTAACAAAAGTTTTCTTTTAGCTTGCAAACGGTGCCCAGCATGGCGTCGATTACTCGTCTTTAAATGGCGGTTTTCACAACATCGAGGATATCGCCAACAAACGCATCACCAGTGTCGAGGAGCAATTACATTCCACCGACGTTAGTGTCAGCGGCGGATCCGACACGGAAAACTCACGTGCAAAAGATGGCGACAAGAGCCACAGCCGAACCGGCTCTGCCGCCAGGAAACCTTCCACGTTCAAGGCCGTCTCCGTTAATAAGACGTTCTTGGCCGCCAAGGCGAACAGCTCGAGTATAGCTTCAAAGGCAACAGAACGACCCTCGGGAGGCTCCAGTACACCGCCTCCCAGGTCATCAGCGTTATCGGCATCTAGGCCTAGGCTTGTCGCCAAAGCTGGCGTGGGCGCGCGAGAATCAGTGCCGCGCTTCTCTGCCATGAATGGCGGCAAGTCAGGCTCTGTACCAGATGCAAACGCAGTTTGGAACAAGAACCGTCGTACGTACCACTATTACTACTAAGCTTCGAAACGACCTATACACTGTTACTAACCTAAGCAACAGCGCCGGAACCAAAGAAATTTACAGACGAAGAGCTCAAGAAGTACGGCATTCATATGGCTAGTCGCCTTAATGAAGACGATGCACAAGGGCAAAACAAATGGGCCGATATTGACGATGATGACGATGACTGGGCACCAGAAGCAATCACCTGGGGAGATGGAACGAAGACGAAACTGCCGCATCCCGATGAACAGCCCCCCCCCGACGAAGCTCCTCAGGTCCAGCAAGAAAGATTTCATTCGCAGCTTGAGATGCCCGGACAAGCTCCTCAACCACAGTACTCTGCACCAAAGCCTGTTGGGCTACCATCTGGAAAAGGTCTCGTTCTCAAAGGCGCATCTCAGGATCGTCCGGCGCTTGTTTCAAAGCCGCCACAGCCACCTGCTCCCGCCAAGTCCCCGTGGGCCTTGCTGCCTCCCGTCGAGCGGCCACAGCAGCCCCGGAGCGAATCAACAGGGTCACCTCGAGGCTCTTACAAGGAGCCATCGCCACTGAAGATGATGGGCAACCCGCCCAAAGAAATCGCGGCAGATGATTTCAATCGATCTTCTTGGAGAGATAGTCATGGTGGCACTGGTGGACGTGAACTTTACAACTCCCAGTCCGGACGACTCGAACCTGTTCCAGACCGACGCGGATCTATGCTTTCCGATCACTCAGGTAGACAGCCTGCTGTCCTTCAGCGACAAAACTTGGACCAGCCAGAGCCATCCGGCGCTTTTCAAACCAGTCGAACTAATCAAGAAGACTCCTTCAGTCGAAGAAGAGCATCGTCTAACGTTAGCGGCGGTAGTGGCCTCCTCCAACGTGGTGGTCGTGCTATCGATGGGCAGCAGCAGGCACCTACCGATGATCGCGGCCCTCGCCGGCCATCCTTTTCTGGTTCAAACGAAGGTCGCTTTGGCCATCAAGCCATGAATGGCCCTAATCGCCAGCATCCGGCCTGGAGCAATTTGGATATGCCAGATCTGACGCAAATGGATTCTCAAGTGCCAGATGAAGACGATGTCGAGTATCAGAAGAAGCTTATGAAAGAACGCATTGAGCTTGCCAGGAAGCGACGACAAGAAGAAGTTGCTCGTGAAGAGGCGGCACGCAAAGAACGTATTCAGAAGAAACTCGAAGCGCTTGGCCCTGCACCAGAGAAAAAGAACGAGAAAAGGGAAGCTGTGCCTCGTGAAGATACCAGGCCGACCGAGATTCATCGTCGTGAGGGCCCCATTGACGGACAGACCCCGCAGCATGCTGCTGCGATTCCCAATAACACGAAATCGAGACGCCTTTCTCAGAATCAGGAACAACAACCGGCCGAACCTTGGGTTGGTACTAGTCCTCGGCCAGACAGGTTATCTGCTTGGGCAGCTGGAGGAAATGGTTTGGGAAGAAATGTCTGGGGTTCTCCGGATAACGACCGCGGACTAGGCAATGGAACGTTTAATCCTGACCTGGGCCGCATCCCCGGTGCGACAGGCACAGCGATCCAGTCCAGCAATGGCCCACAACCACTGTCATTGCCTGCAGCGCTGCAAACAGCCCCTATCGGATCCCGTACTACCCGATATGATGCCCCCCGGGCAGATCTCGCCAGTACATGGGTTGCTGCAGTTGCCGATACCGATAAGAAGCTCAGCGCCGCTAGGTTAGCGGAGCTCGCCACCATGGAACGTCAGCTGGCCGAAAGAGGTCTTTCGGCAGACGAAGCCCAGCCTGTGATCAAGGAAACTTGGCGACAAGTTCATGCACCTGGCGACGGCACGCGCCAAATTATTAATGCCTCTGAAGTCCAAATGCATGCTCCCAATGCCTGGAAATCCGCCAGAGAAGATTTGAGACATTCGAAACATGCGACCCCTGCGGCTCCTGCAGGAGTCATCGGATCTGCGCCGCCACATGTGGTTCCGCAAAATTCCAACGCATCATCGCAGCCACGGACTTCTCGATTCTTTCCAACAAGGGAGCAACGCCTCGACTCGCCGCCGGACACACAGAGACCGCCTTCGCCGTCAGCTCCCCCCCCTACCATGGAGGGCCATCCGGCATATGAAGGGGACGCCAAGCGCCCTCAAGTCTCGCTGCCAAAACCACAGCCTATTGTAAAGCTTCCGCCGTCCAGCATCCATCATCAAGGGCCTGTCAACCGACAGCAGCCTGCTTGGGGCAACAAAGGACAGGCCACTGGCCGAGGGCCTCAACCATACGCGCATCAGTCCCAACGAAGCGCAGAGAGTTCCCAAGAACAATGGCAAGATCGCATCAACAGTCTGCTACACCACAAGTCATCACCTCCGAAGACAACCATTGGAATGGATGTTGTGAATGTTGCAAGCCGATCTGGCTATGAGCATAATATGCCAGGAACTGCTGCAACTGTTGTCCTCCCAGGGACCCCACGCCGTCGTCAGCAAGTCGTATCTGCTCCGAGACCTCCCGAATCCAAGCCTATGGCAGAGGAATGCTTTGAAGAGCAGGAGATGGGTTCTCTCCCCATTATTCGACTTCCTACCAAGACTCCCGATGCTGCATGGCAACCGGTTGTGGTTCAATTCAAACCTCTGCCCAAACGACTCCTTGTTCACGCAGCTATTATGGAGCCTTTTCGAATCGCTAACGAACAGTCCGGCAATTCTAGCATCATTCGTGTTTATCTTCCCGGCATGCAAGAGCAAAAGACTATCGCCGTTCCCCAAATGACGAGCTCGTCCCGCGACGGTCGTGGTAACGGCAGACCATCTCCTCGACCTCGCGGAGGTGGACGGGGGGGCAAGCGAGAGGTTTCGAGTTCTCACGGAGACTCGCCTACATCTCACAGTCGGGGCAACCGGGGTCATTATCGTGGAAAGGGCTCCGACAACTGGAACCGCAACGCAGCCTCAAGCCGCGCTCAACCGCAGCTCTCAGTCTAGTGAACTGCCCAGCTAGTAGACTCTATGAGCCTAGATCTTGTGGCTTAAAAGGCATCATTCACATGTCATGCGACATGGTGTTTGCGCAAGAAAGTGCCACGGGACCACAAACCCAACTACCAATACTGACCGCACCCTGGTGCAAAACGATGCTGCTTTTCCGACCAAGATTAGCCAGCTGAACTGTACAACTTTGAAGTACTGTGAACATGTACTCGTTCGAAATGGATCGATTGTGTCGGTTGCTAGCTTTACATTGCGCTACCTGCCTCCTTATTCTATGTTGCGAATACGAATTGGATGTCGCGCGGTATGTTTAGCAAAACCTTTACACAATGAGAACGTATTTCCATTTTTATTTACTGTTTCCTTTTTATCTGAGAGTTTTGATATTGTCCTTGGTCTTGATACTATGTGACTCGGAACAGGACAAAACTATTATCTTACAAGTATTACTATTGCTTGGTTCCTTGAATTTTTCTTCTCTTTGGCACAGTCGGCGGATTCTTGAAGAAACCTTGATATTGCCTCGGGTTTAGAGATGGGAATGTGGAAGTGGGCGAGGCAAAGTGGGCAAATGCCCCAGGAGGGATACGGAAGAATATACGAGAGCTTTGGAATCACGGAAGTAGCTTGGAGAGAACTGGAGACAATGTGTATGAAAAAGGCCTCATTGCGAGTGCCAGCTGACGTCTCTCTCTTGTGGCTTGTGGTGGTGGTTTTAAATAGCATGGAGAGGCCGACGCATGTACACAGAAACGTCATTGCAAGGGAAGAAGAATAAGGAAGAATAGATTTTTGTCTTGTTACAATTGAAGTGAAATTTCACCAACGCCATCAAGTCTAACCATTGATTGTCGTTGTCCTTGCAGAATGCACCTTTGTGAGAAGTTGTACGTGTGTGCTCATCTGTAGAACAAAGCCCATCCTTGCAATTGCATGTCATCTGTCATGAACAAAACTTATAGCCCGTAACAACATGTAAAAAAAAAGACCTGAATGAATAGAAGAACACCGCAACGAGCGCCATATCATAAACCCATATCAAAACACACGAATCATGCCCCATGCTCACATTCTCCCTGCTCAGGTCCCAAGTTTAAAAGTCCTCCACGGCGCAGTTGGGATGCAAGACATAGACAATGTCCTGGTCGTCGACGGCCGACGACGTGGCCGCCGAGTCGGCCGCGGCGAGCCCCTGGCCGCGGAGCGCCATGAGAATATTCTCGCGGACCATCTTGCGGAGGACCATGGTGGCGAGGGCCTTTTCGGCGTGGTAGTCGTCCTCGCCGGCGAGCTCGGCCTCCATCTGCTCAAGGTACCAGGTGATGAGGGCGGGGCCCTGGACGCCGTCGCCGCTGCCGCTCTCGTCCGAGTTGACGCGGTGCACAAAGAGGTTGACCATTTTGATGTACTTTTCATAGGTAATCTTGCGCTTGGCGCGGCCCGACGACGTTGGACCGGCGGCGCCGTCTGCGGTGGCGGCAGTTGTGTTGTTGTTGCTATCCTCCATGGCGTCGTCGGCATCGTCGTTTTCGACATCCATACCAGAAGCGGCGGCGGCGGCGCGGCGGAGGGCATCGCCGCTCTCGGGCTGTTGCTGCTGCTCATCGTCGTCGTCGTCGGCGCCGTCCATTTCGACATCGTCGTGCTCCACAGAGATGATACTCTGGCGAAGCAGGTTGTAAGCCTCGACAACCATGTCCGTGCTAATAGTCTCGACGCAGTTGACCTTGGCAATGGCTTCGGAGAGGCGAATCAATGACTCGAGCTGGCGGACGGTGATGCGGTACGAGTTCTTGCCGATGCCGCCCTGGGCGTCGTCGGCGCGCAGCTCGCGGTACTTTTCGACGAGCACCTCCTTGGACTCGTCGGTGAACTCGGGGCGGAACGTGCGCGCGAAGCGAATGTAGCGCTGGAGCTGCTCCGTGCTAAACTCGGGCTCGACGGCCTCGTCACGGTGCTGGTGGATGCCGACAATGTGGTTAGCGAGGTGGCGGTCGACCTGCTCGTTGCACTCGTCGAGGACGACGAAGAAGAGGTCGAAGCGCGACATGATGGGCGCCGACATGTTGATGTTGGAGCGCAGCGTGGCCTTGCGGTCGTAGCGCCCGCCGACGGGGTTGGCCGCCGCGAGGATGCTGGTGCGCGCGTTGAGCGTCGCCTGGATGCCGGCCTTGGCGATGGAAATGGTCTGCTGCTCCATGGCTTCGTGGATGGCGACCTGGTCGGCAATGTCCATCTTGTCAAACTCGTCAATGGCGCAGATGCCATTGTCGGCCAGCATCAGCGCACCCGCTTCAATGGTGAACTCGCCCGTCTCCTCGTCCTTGATCACGGCCGCCGTCAGACCGGCGGCGGACGAGGCCTTGCCAGAGGTGTAGACGGCGCGGGGGGCAAAGGAGCAGATGTACTTGAGGAACTGCGACTTGGAGGTGGACGGGTCACCAACAACGCAAATGTTAATGTCACCGCGCAGCTGCATGCCTTCGGGAGTAGTTTTGCTGACTCCAGACATGAGCTGCAGCAGGAGACCCTTCTTGACGACTTCGTGGCCATATACCATTGGTGCAATGGATTGGACCAGACGGGAGTAAATGTGGTCGCCGTGCACCATGGCTCGGAGGTCCTCGATTTCTGTGTGGTTCATGGACGACAGGATGGTAGCCTGCGCCTGCTCGACACTTTGCTTGTCGTCGGGGTCAATGTTCTGCGTCATGGAAGCTATGGCGTCTGCGGCACCAGCAGCGGCAGATCGGCCAGCCGTATCGGGGCTCACCATGCAGGCAAGGAAAGCCAGCCGGTATGTGAGATCGCGGACACCAAGCGCCTTGAGACCGCTGATGCCTGCACCACCAGCCTCGCTTCCTCGTGGCGCACCGCGTTCGTCGCGAATCGTGCTGGGCTTCAGACCAGGAAGGCCTAGCTGGCTGACATCGGGGACGACGATCAAGGCGCCGGTAAAGATGCACTTTTCACCGGCCTTGGCGCGGTCGACAATCTCACCACGGAGGATGACGTCCATGGTACGGGGCATGGAGCCCGTGGGGATCTCGGAGCTGTTTTCTTGGATGCGCACCTTTTGCCAGTCGACAAAGGTGCTGCGGCGGATATCCAGCTGCCAGGCCAGGCGGTTTAAGCAGTTGGTGTTGGGGCACTGTGTAGGTTCGGTGTAGCGAAACGTCTGCTCGACATTCTGCACAATGGCGCGGCACGCCTCGCAGACAAAAGTGGCGAGGGACAGCTCCGGCCGCACTTCGGAGGTCCTGGTGACGGTGCCGGAGATGGAGAGCAGCTGGCCAATGTTGGCGGCGCGCAGGCTGCGGACGCGCGAGACGAGCGGCAGGTTGTAGAAGGCGACGGAGAAGAGCTTGTCCGTCTGCTGGTGCTCGTTCATGCGGTGTGTGGAGTCGGACTGGCTGCCAGAGCCCATCTGGCTGGCGGCCGATGTGGACACGGCGCTCGACATGGATGTGGGCTGTCTGTGGTCGCGATAGTACTGAGGCTCGTACTTGGCGATGAGCTCATTGAGGGCGGCTGTGATGAAGGGGAGAAATCGGTAGTACTGGCGCATGACGCCGTCGGCTAAACTGCCATTCTCCCAAGACGCAAGGTGCTTGAAGTCGACATAGAATGTCGACAGCGAGTATGTGCGCAGAGCTCTTATTTGAGCAATGTAGAATTTGTCGGTGGTGACGGCGCTAGACGCGGGGGCGCCTGAAGAAACAGGTTCTTCGGCGAAGCTGTGTGCTCAGTCGTGTCAGTATGAAGACCACGTCACATGCCTCTCGCTCAAGAAATCTAACCTTTCAACAAAAGCGGCAAAGTGCTCCTGGACAAGGACACCGATGCGGTCCTGCACGCGGGGGACGTGAGCCTGGCCGTTGGCGCGGGTTCTGCCAGGCATCTGGTCGTCTGCGAAACCGTCGGTGCCATCGTCGCTGGGAGCGCCGAGGTTCTCTGAGGGTGGTCCGCGAGGACGCGCAGATGAGGATGAGGGGAAGCCCAAGTTGCGACGGTGCGGCGCCATGGACGGAGCGTCCGACATCATGAAGCCGGCTTCGCTCGACATGATGTGTGGTTGGTGTGAGCGGGTGTGCGCTGCGTCTATCGGCTCGTGTGAAGGGGTTTAGCGGAAAGGGCGCAGGAGGCTGTCGTCAAAACTTGACACGGTTGTCGTCAAAACTTGACACGGTTGTCGTCAAAACTTGACACGGTTGTAGATGTGAGGAGAGTCGTCAATTTTTCAATGAAAGGGTTCAAGCTCAATGCAAATGTGTGAAATGCGATGGGGGTAGATGTGGAAGGGTGGGGGGACATCTGAGAAGCACTTTACGCGAAAACGCGTCTCGGACGCGTTGCGAGGGGCAGCGCTGAACGCGACTTTTAATTGATTTGCTAGGGAGCGACCACAAGGGCAGACAGCGTGGGGTCTCTCGAGGGTGGAGAGGTTCAAAAAGTCGTCATGCATGAGAGAGTGATGAAGTCGATGCTTCGCTTTAATTTTATATACAGTTGACGAATCCATCTTGTTTCGTTGCGCTTTGTTGCCATTGCAAAGAGAACTGCTTCATCTATGTAGGTGGCCCAGCCGCACCGAATCGCTGATGCAGAACGACAGCCATGACACTACCCGACTGCCATGCTTTCTTTACTAGTAGTACTCAAAAAGTGCTAGCTAGATGTAGCAATTGTTTCTCGGGTGTTACTTTAGTATGGTTGCGGCACTTAAGACGCTGCGGGCATTGATAGCCAGGAACATGCCGCTGCGAGCCTCGTGCTCACGATTAAAGCCGCGTCTGCCTTGTGGCTGTTCAGTCATTCCCTCTGCCGCCGGCGATTCTACAATCTTTGTGGTGTGGCATGGATCGTCTGCGGCCCTGCAAGGCTCTGCACAGTGAAACATGGTGGACGACTTGTCTTTATTTCGTCTTGTCGCTCGTCTCGTTCTCAAAGCCGTGAATCTGCCTTGATGTTAGCCTTGAATCGTCGTAAATAAATAATTGATAGCTGATTGCACTGCTTGCCTTTTCAGATATTTGTAGCCACTCCTCAACGCTTCGCACGTAGGGATCTGCCGTCGCAGAGGCCATGAACTCGTGGGACCAAATCACCATCTCGTCAAACTCGCCAGTGGTCTGCATGGTCCCGACATTCTCCATGGCGACGATGTCGTCTGCATCATGCTCTAGGTCGTCTTCAGGTACTTTTGCTTCCCTTTTCAACTCATCGGCAGCGCGCTCCACGACTAGGCCTCGATAGCCTTTGGGCACAGGCAGCGTCTTGCCCTTTAGTTTTCGGCCGCGAAAATATGCTTCCTTGCTATTATCTGTCAAGTCCAACGACGCGTCAGTCGCTTTTGTTCATTTAATGTTGCGCGAGAATATTCTGGCAGTGGTGAGCAGGTACCGCTACTGTCCAGGGGCATCCAGTATGCGCCGACTGGGTCGATTGCGCCGTCGTGATGGATGCGGCAGGGTAACAGATTGGCCGTAATCTTTTTTGTTTCGCCGCCTTCCTTGAGAGCTAGCATTGAGGGAGCAGTCATTTTGGAGCGAATTGGATATGAATGATGTACATTTGGTATATGTGATGCGACCTGCTTGTCGTTGTCCTTGTCAAGCTCTCTCTCTGTGCCGCTTAACTTGGTAGGTGGCGCGCAACGCGTCTTGACCCACCAGTGACCACGAGTACCTAGGTACCTGGGTAGGTACCTAGTTGAGGGGAGCAGCCACTTGGTGGCTGAAGAGTGCCATGTGGCAGTGATCCCGGGCTATCCTCCGCCCCAGCAAAAAGTTGTGCTGAATGCACAAGCCCCGACGAGTTCGTGCTGCAGCTTAAACTACAGCATTGCGGCCTGTCGTCTCGTTTATTGATCACTCAGTCTGATACAGACAGCCGACTTACCTGACATTACTGCACGCGAATACGTCGAGCCGTCGCGACGTGGACAGCCGTGCCGGCTCGCCGGTAGAGGCTTGCAAACAAGCTAACCCCCCCCCCCCCCCAGATGGACGGATACTCTTGTCGCGGTTTCAGGGACGAATTTGGGGGATAACAACGGCAATGCGACTCAAACCAGGCACACGGCGTCAAAACTGCATACTGATAGATCTCAACGCCATTACCGCCGGCGTGAGGCGCTGTCAGTATGACGAGCTCCCCCGTTTGCGAATCGTGTCAAGTTCATGGCCTGCCGGTAACAAGGACAGTTTCAGGGACTCTGCACCCTCTTCTCACACCGTCTTGACACGCACGGCCTCGCCCACCTCTGCGCACAATACCTGTTTCCGCCCCCGATGTCCGTGGCCTGCAATCCCTGTCTTGCATCAGAATATGTTGGCACTGACGATTGAGCAACCTAGTTACCAGTCTTACCACTAAAATAGTTGCCCAGAGGCTGCGGCGGGGGCGGCGGGTATTGCTCCCCCCTCACTCGACAAATCAGCGTATCCAGTTGAGCCGCTATCAATCTGTAGTGCCTTTTTTTCCTTCTCCATGACGCTTTGGAATCAATCTCGGCGCTAGAACGTAGGAGTAATGGGCTAGCGCATCTTCCCACTTCTTTTTCTTACTTGGTTTTGGTTTGTTGTATTGAATTCGGGCTCACAGAGTTTCCGAGGTGCGTTGATTGGAGCGACTCTGTCCCCGATCGCAGCTTATGCCAGTCGAAACCCACATCGCTATGGGCAGGTTTCCCCATCAACATTTTGGCACACTCTTTTCAGCGATGCGTTGCCCAACATGTAAGATAGCAGTGGATAGGTAGAGGTTTCCGGGGATCGGCTTGTCAGAGAAGGCTGCGTCCAAGCTCCCCTCCCAGTTGCGGATTCGGACCAAAGCTTCGGAACCGGCTCAGATTCAGTATATGTGCTCGTCTCCTCCCTCTCCCTACCCTCCCCCGAGCTACTAGCTAGTCTTTGCCGAACAATTGAACATTTCGTCAACGAGAATTTGTAGCAAAAGGCAGCCGAGCTCTATTCGCCGTCCTCTGCGCGCGTGTCCTCGAAGCAATGGTTTCGTTTCCCTCGCTGCCCGCCGTCATCACAGCGCCGGCGACCCGCGCCGTGGAAGCGGCCCGGGGCACCATTGGCGGTTTTACTTGGAAGCCGGCGCTGGCCATTGCGCGTCCGACACTGCTCTCCATTCTCTCCAAGATCGAAATCGGCACCCTCCTCCTGGTCGACGAGCCGGCTGGTACCCGACACGTCTTTGGCCAGAAGCTCGACAACACCGCGGACCTGTCCAATGTTGAGGCGAGCGCAACTCGCCGCGCCAGCAAGGTGCCTCGAGTCGAGGTGGTGGTCAAGAATGATGCGTTCTGGATGCGCCTGTTTTTGTTTGGTGACATGGGGTTTTCCGAGGCGTATATGCTCGGCGACTTTGAATGCCAGGATTTGACAGCCTTCTTCCAGGTACGACTACATTTGCACTATTCTTTTTTTCTTATCTCTTCTTATTCTCGAGAAAGCGACATCTAATTTGTGACGTGTAGCTCTTCATTGTCAACAGAGATCAGCTAGGAAACGGTGCGACTTGGATCTCCAGCCTCTCCGCCGCGCTTTCAGCCGTGGCTCGTGCCAACAATGCCCTGGGCAACGCCCTCCTCAACATCTCCGCCCACTACGACATCAGCAACGAAATGTTTGCCGCCTTTCTCTCCCCCGACATGACTTACTCCTGCGCCGTGTGGGACCGCCTAGATAACATCACCAGGACGGACAGCAGAGAGTCGCTCGAGAGCGCGCAACTGCGAAAGCTCCACCGCTTCATCGACGGCTGCAAATTAAAACCCGACGACCATGTCCTGGAAATCGGCACCGGATGGGGGTCCCTCGCCATTGAGGCTGTCTCAAAGACTGGGTGCCGTGTCACCAGCTTGACGCTTTCCAAAGAGCAAAAGTCACTGGCCGAAGACCGCATAGAGGCGGCCGGGCTGCAGGACCGCATCACGGTATTGCTGTGCGATTACAGAGAGCTTGAGCTGCCCGAAGGAAAACGATTCGACAAGATTGTCTCGATTGAGATGCTGGAGGCTGTTGGAAGGGAATACCTAGCGACGTACTTTGGCTGCATTGACAGACTCCTCAAAGAAGATGGTGGCGTTGCCATGTTTCAGTGCATCACGATGCCTGAAGGCCGGGTTGACGCCTATGCCAAGTCCGAAGAGTCAGTCAAAACGGTCAAAATTGACATTTAGACTACCTCTCGCTAACTGCTGCGTCTCTAGCTTTATTTCGCATTACATTTTTCCCGGCGGCTATCTTCCCTCCATTACCGAGCTTCTCAACCACATCACCACACAGTCCAACGGCACGCTCATCGTCGAAAACATTGAGAATATCGGCGGCCACTATGCGAGAACGCTGCGTCTATGGCGCGAGCAATTCATGGGCACCTTTGAGAGCAAGATTCGCCCGGCTCTTCTCAGGCAGCACCCCGACATGACAAAGGAGGCTGTCACTGTGTTTAAGAGAAAGTGGGAGGTGAGTTGAACACAGCACGACTCTTGTGCGATACAGCACCGTGCTAACCGGTAGCAGTACTACTTTACCTATTGCGAGGCAGGGTTTATCACAAAGACCCTCGGCGATGTCATCATCACTGTAGGACGCGAACGAACACTCGAATTCATGGAAGGCATACCCTTGTAACGGCCAATCGACAGCGACTGCTTTTTGTACATTTCTAGACCATGTTTGCGCTTCTAAACAATCAAGGTGCTTTTGGGGGTATCGAGATGCAAGCTTATATACACGATTTGTCTCTCCACGTCATCATAGACTTTTTTTTTTGAATAAGAACGATTTTCTTCATCCTTTTCCTTTATCGCTTCTTCTTTTTCGCCTTTTTCGTACTGGAGCCGCCGGGCATCGCAGCCGCCGGCTTGGGCGCGTAGCGACTGGCGTGATCCACGTCAAACTCAGACTTGTGCCGGCGAAACAGCAGCATCGTCACGCGCGCGTCCTCGAGGCTCGAGTGCGCGCCGCCCTGGATTTCAAGGCCGAGCAGCGTCTGCGCGAGCACGCGCAGCGCCGGCTTGCGCCCGTGGGCGTGGCGCTTGAACGCGGCGTGCCGGGCCGTGTCGCGGACGTCGCGCGGCGGGTGGTCCAGCCGCAGCGCCGCGAGGTCGTGCCGGACGTCGTGGCCGACGAGCACCCGGCCGGCGAGCAGGCCGGCCACCGCGCGCTGCACGTCGGCAAAGTCGCGCGCGAGGCGCATGTCGCGCGGCGCGATGCCGCTCACCGCCGTGCGCCAGTCCGTCACCTTTTCCTGCGGCCGCACGTATGAGTCGTAGACTTGCCGCCCGTGAAAGTCGACGACGCTGACGCGCGCGAGCGCCGACTCGTGGCCGCCCGGGCCGACGCCCACCATTTCGCAGTCCAGCGCCAGGTACTTGCCCAGCTCGAGGCCCGGCGCCAGCCCCGCGTTGATCTTGTCATTCTGCGTCGACAGCACCATGGAGCTGTCCCGCGCGCCGAGCTGGTAGGCCTCGGCAAGGGCCTCGGGGGAGATGCCGTTCGCGGCGCCCCAGAGAGCGGCCGAGGGCCTCACGCCGTGCTTTTGGTCACCGTTGGCGAGCGTGCTCTGCGCGGCGCCCATCGTGCTGCCAATGCCGGTTGCCTTCTTCAGTACAGACTCTCGTGGGCCCTTGATCGCGCCTGTGCTAGATTTTCCGTGGCTGAGGCTGCTGCTGCCGCTCTTGGGCTTCTTTGCTTTGGCCGGTGCCGAGGAAGGAGAGTCGTCGTCTGCCTTGCGCTTTGCAGTGGGCTTGGACTGTGATTCGGCCTGGAGCTTCGCCTGGAGCTTTTTCCAGTTGGACGACAGGCTAGCCATGATGGAGTACCGTGACTTCAGCTCATAGTGCTGTTGTGCAAATAATGTTCGGCGGACGATGGACGTTTGCGAAATTCGCATCGCGCGTGGTACGAACCAGAAAAAAATCTCGGCCATGGGGTGGCGGCGCCGCCAGCCACGGATATCAGTGGGCCAGGTTTGGTGTCAACATTGCACAACGGCGACTAAGATGCAAACCACAACGAAAAGGTGGTTGTATACTTTTTTCTTATAGGAGAGAAAAATGCAAGCCAAGGCTATTTGTAATCTTCTTTGTCCCTCTTCATCCACTTTGTCCTCTTCGTCTATTTTGTCTTAGTTGCCCTGTTCGTCCACTTGGTCCTCGTCGTCCACCTGTTCCTCGTCGTCCACCTGTTCCTCTTCGTCCACTTGTTCCTCTTCGTCCACTTGTTCCTCTTCGTCCACTTGTTCCTCTTCGTCCACTTGTTCCTCTTCGTCCACTTGTTCCTCTTCGTCCACTTGTTCCTCTTCGTTCACTTGTTCCTCTTCGTCCACTTTGTCCTCGTCGTGCAATCCATTCATGTAAGCTCTTGCATCGTACAATGATAGTGCGAGAGTGGCTCTGACAGCCCTGTGAATACTCTCATTCAATTGCCCAAGAGAGTTGACCATGTCGAGACTATATTGCTGGCAAACCCAGATAATACTGTCTCTGTGGCAGTAACTGTGAGGGCATGCAATGATGGCCTTGTCTGGATAATGCGTTACCATACCTAGCTCCAGCAGGCTTTCCCACGATAAGTCGGCTGGATGGAAATAAATGACAATGTAGTCAGCACTTTCTTGCCTCTGTCTTTCCCACACCTTTCTTCTGTAGAACGATTCAGCCCCAAAGATCCCATCTTCTCGGGCAATTTCCAAAGTCCAGGGGTTGTAAATGGTAATGGGGCAATCGGAGAGAAGAGAGCATAAATCCTCGCGCCAATCCCAGTGACCTATTAAGGGCCGCATGCCGGCGAGATAGACGGATATGAGCCGTTGAGATGCTTCTTCCGAAGGGGCTTTGATTACTTGTAGCAGCGGTTCAGTCATTCTGAAGTGTCAAGCGTATCACAAGGATTGTTGGCAACGCGGGAATGATGTTGCAATGTTAGGCGATTCGTACTCTTTTTAATACATCTGCTGTTGTGTAGCCTGTGGGATGCGTTTGTAGGCTCCATGGCTCCGCGACGTCAATACATGGAATGTGTACACGTCGGGTATCTAGACCAATCAGTAAACGGAGTTCTCCTCGGGAGCAGTCGCAGCTGTCAATGCTGGTATGCTGGCCACGACTGGGCAGGCGAAGAGACGGCAACAGCGACATCAAGACGGGAAGCCAAGGCGCTCGCGTGCAAGGCCTAAGTAACACCGCCTGCCCAACTCGTCAGCCCCGCCACTAAAGCGCAATTTCTGCCGTCGCGTAACCAGAAAGAAAGTCGCCCTCTGTCTCTTCCATCGCGGCCGCGTTATTAGCCACCACCATCTTCATCAACTTTGCCTGCACACCACCATATTTTTGTCAAAATGACCGCGGGCCCATCCAACGGCGAGCCGGCCGTCGGCGCGGACGTGCCGCGCCTCAAGTCGTTTGCCACGGCTGACACTCTCGCTACTGGTGTCATCGCATGGGTCAAGAAGGATGGCCAGCCGCGCCGCGCCGAGATTTTGAGCATCAAGGAGACCAAGAGCGGCAAACAGTTTTACTGCAACTTTGACAATTTCAACAAGCGCCTTGACGAGTGGGTGCCTCTTGCGCGCATCGACCTGTCGCAAGAGGTTGAGTGGCCGAACCCAGACAAAGATAAGCCCAAGGAAAACAACAAGAAAAAGGTGCCGTCGGGCGCGATTAAGAAATCGGCCGTGGCCAAGAAGAACCAAAAGCGGCCTGGCAAGCGAGAGGACTCGATCAAATCCGAAGCGACGACGCCTCACCCCTGGAGCGACTTTGTGGAGTCGCAACGCAAGTCCGCCTCTGTCGGCCCCGATGGTGATTCGCAGGCTCCCGACAGCGCGGGACCGGGCACGACACCCGCGACACCAGCAGGCGGCGACGAAATGGACGTCGATGAGAAAGAGGACGATAAGGAAGAGTTTAGCCGCGAGGAGGAAATCGAGAAACTTCGGACATCGGGCTCCATGACACAGAATCCGACCGAAGTCTCTCGAATTCGAAATATATCCAAAGTTCAGTTTGGAAAATTCGACCTGTTTCCTTGGTACTTTTCGCCTTACCCGGAATCGTTCAGTGGGGAAGACATCATCTTCATCTGCGAGTTTTGCCTGAGTTACTATGGAGACGAGTTCTCCTTCAACCGCCACCGCCACAAGTGCACGCTGCAGCACCCGCCTGGCAACGAAATATACAGAGACGACTACGTATCTTTTTTCGAGATTGATGGTAGACGTCAACGGACGTGGTGCCGCAACCTGTGCTTGGTGTCCAAGATGTTTCTGGATCACAAGACGCTATTCTACGATGTCGACCCATTTCTTTTTTATGTCATGGCTGCGCGCACCGACAAGGGCTTCCCGTTTGTAGGCTACTTTTCCAAAGAAAAAGAAAGCGCGGATGGGTACAATGTTGCGTGTATCCTGACATTACCACAATACCAAAGAAAAGGTTACGGGCGGCTGCTGATTCAGTTTTCGTATGAGCTGTCCAAGATTGAAGGCAAGTTGGGCTCGCCCGAGAAGCCGCTATCCGATTTGGGACTACTGAGTTATCGTCAGTACTGGGCAGAAAACATATTGGACTTGTTGGTAGGTGCCTGTGAACGCGGTGAGAAGGTAACGATTGAAGCAATTTCGTCGGCGCTGGCGATGACGACGGTGGATGTGGAGCATACGCTGCAAGCGATGAAGATGCAGGTGTACCATAAGAGTGATCACAAGATTGTGATTCCGGAGAAGTTGATTCAGCAGCGAGAAAAACGACTGCTAAAACCAAGGCGGACCCTGGATCCTACCAAGGTGCAGTGGAAGCCACCTGTCTTTACAGCATCTAGCCGTACATGGGGATGGTAAGGGCGGGTGCCTTTTCCCGACTATATTCAGCAGATAGCGGGAATTTCAGTATAGGTTCAATAATTCATGATACCCATTGCATTTTTGATAGTTTTGGAGAAGATACCGGGGCAAAAAAGTGACGGTATTTATGTATATGCGTTTGTGCGCAAGGCGAATGATGCCCACGAGGAACATGTTAGAGTTGCGCTTGCGTCTATCATGGTCCTAGCGAAAAGGTCAATAGATGGAATGAAAATCGGTAGCAGTGAAATTGATACACATCACCCTCCAATCTATGAACCCGCTGACACGCACTCATCTACGCAACACTGAGCCTCGCATGATTCAAGGCTCCGACAGCAAGCCGTCTTCCAGGTTGCTTCCCGATGCCAGCCCGACGAACCACGTTCACAGGTCCGAGACAAATGCAGCCGAAGTGTTCTTCTTACAGCCTTGGTGGCAGCCAACGATTGTCCGAGTTGCGGCACGTTTTGTTGGATTACAGCACTTTGTTGTGTGTTACCAGAGCTTGGGTGTAGCATGACTGGGAAGGGTACCCTGTATGTGGGCGACTGAGCGAGTTGCTGCCTCGGCTCATCTCATGTTAATTATGTCTGAGCGCTGGATATCGGAAGAGAATTGGTAAGCTTGGATGAATTCCGAAGTACCAAGTTTGATTCATTAGACGTGTCATCCGTGGCAGAAAGCGTTGCAAGTAGTGTCTTCGTGGTGAGAGCACCGTTGCTTGTTGCTAAGGACATGCAAACAAGCTATCTGCTCTTTCCGTGTTTTGGTGTTGTTTCATTCCATTTTTTGATAACAACCGTATTATAAAACTAAAAGCAGCAAAAAGGAAAAGAAAAGTCGCGCTGAATCGAGAGCCTACGTAGTAAAACATTGGTGTGTATCTAGTTGCCACCGGTCCTGCATGGGCTGACCTGCCCCGCTGGGTACCTGGCCGCACGGCCCATCGCTGCGCAAGGGCCGTTTCCTTGCCAGCATGGACTCTAGAGCTGCAACTACGCAAGTTCGGGCCCTGCTACCACTTCGGATCATATATCGGCCACTGTCAAGTCTGAACTGCCCTAACAATCGACGCCGTTAGGATTGGAGAAAGGCGTTTGCTTAGCCGGCGCGATGGCTGCGCGATTGCTCGCGTGCGGTTTGCTGGCTACTGTTGTCGCTGTTCAACCAGACGCCAGCAAGCAACAGCAAGCTCCCCTCAGCAAGGCTTGTCCTAACTATGCTAGCTATGCTACCTATCCGCAGTACGTCTGTCCATGATTCTCCTTGCATAACCAAGGGCAGAAAGGAACCAAAGGAGCTGTGGTTCCGGCAAGCTGATCGCGCCACAGTCGCCCTCTGAGCACCGGCAAGCTCAAGCTCCCCTTCCAGAGACCCTCTCTCGAATGTCGAACGTTTCACTCCGATGCAATCGAGGATGTTATCCACGACGTCACTTCCCGCATCAAAGACGCAGATCTTGCCCGCCTCTTCGAGAACGCCTTCCCCTCGACCACGGATACAACGGTCAAGTTCCATAGCAAGGACAAGGACCAGGGCTTTGTCCGCATGACCGGCTTGCGATGGGCCGAGGACGATGAAGCCTGGAATGGGCCCCAGTCCTTTGTCATCACGGGTGACATTATTGCCGAGTGGCTGCGCGACTCGACAAACCAGCTTCGTCCCTACCAGGAGCTCGCGACCAAGGACCCGGCCATCTTTGAGCTGATCCTCGGCGCAATCAACACGCAGTCCGAGTATGTCATCAAGGCACCTTACTGCAACGCCTTTCAGCCGCCACCCATCAGTGACCTGCCTGTCACGGCAAATGGCCAGGACGACGTTGTCTACCCGGCCTACGAGCCCAGCGCCGTCTTCGAGTGCAAGTATGAGCTCGACTCACTCGCACACTTTCTCAAGATTGGCAACGACTTTTACAAGCACACCGGATCCTCCGACTTTGTTACCAAACGGTGGCTGCTGGCAGTGGAAGCCGTCTTGTCGGTCCTAGAGGAGCAATCGAAACCAACTTTTGACGAGGACGGCAATTATGTTAGGAACAAGTACACATTCCAGCGCACAACCAACGTAGGCACCGAGACGCTCAATTTGGCCGGTGTGGGCAACCCCCTCAATGGCGGTACCGGCCTCGTGCGGTCTGCATTTCGTCCCAGTGACGATGCCACCATTCTTGGCTTCTTCATCCCGGCTAATGCCATGATGTCAGTCGAGCTGGGTCGCGCCGCTGCCATGCTCAACAAGATTGACAAAGCCGGCGTTGGCGCTCAGCTAGAGAAGTGGAGCAAGACAATGCGCGAAGGTGTTATGGAACACGGTATTGTTGAGCACAAGAATTTTGGCAAGGTCTTTGCCTACGAGGTGGATGGGTTTGGCTCATCCATCATCATGGATGATGCAAACTACCCTTCGTTGCTGGCGCTACCTTTGATGGGCTTTGTCGATGTCAAGGACCCAGTTTACCAAAATACACGCAAGATGCTTCTTAGTAAGAAAGGAAACCCATATTACCTCAGTGGGAAGAAGTTCAAGGGCATCGGAGGTGAGTATAGGACTTTTGCAGCTACACTGTCGTGCATTCGCTGACATAACAACAGGCCCGCATATCGGCCTGAAGAATGCGTGGCCCATGAGCTTGCTGGTTCAAGCACAGACTTCGGACGACGACGACGAGATTATGGAATGCGTCAACATGGTTCTCGGCGCCTCTCTCAAAGGCCTCGTCCACGAGAGTGTTGACGTCAACTACGTTGCCTCATTCACACGCAGCTGGTTCGCTTGGGCGAATGGTGTTTTTGCCGTGACCGTTCTTGACCTAGCCAAGCGCAAGCCGCACCTCATTTTTGGGCCCGGCGCAGAGCCTTACCATATTGGCGGGACTGGAAGGAAAGAATAAGCTTTTAAGCATAGAGATGACTTGATGAACTGTCCTATAACCCAACCGCTAATAAAACATGCAAATTCGTGCCAGTCACTGATGCGATAAAGCAGCTTTGACTTGTCGTTTATCGGGCAATGACCTCTTGTGCTTGGATTGGCCCTTTCACACCTTCCTCCATCGACATCACGATCTTGTTATTGTATTATCGAGAAAATGATCAAAAGCATCTTCCAAGTAAGCAACTTATATAAGGTAAATTTAGCGGGAAACTAATTTCTCAGAGATTTTCCCTTGCCGTGCCCTCCCCTTTTCGCGGCAATCCATAGCAACTGACATTTGTTTTGGCCAGGACCAACACTGCCTTGGACAACCAAGAACCAACAAGGTCTTCATTTTTCAGTACACGTCCCTTCGCCATCGCAGTAGAAGCCTGTGTCACAGGAGCAGCCGGCGTTGTAGTAGCATAAGAGGTGGCACGATCCTTGGCCGTCGGTCACCTTGCAGCAATCGTGCGCCTTGCACCATACCGCTCCCTACATATGACGGTGTAAATTAGCCAGTGTCATGAGCCGCGACAGCTACTCACGCAAACGGTGTGATGATACATGACGTACGTTGCCGGAGCCGCACTGGTACGGGAATCCATACCGCGCGAGGACGGTGATGGGAAGAAGAAGAAGGGCAACGATGAAGCGCATTTTCGAATGTTTCTTGATGATTTATTTGGTATGGGTCAGTTGATTGAGACGGATTGACAAGGATCGCGCCTGTACAACAAGACGGTTTTAGTGGATGACCTTTCAGTATGGAGGATGTTGCGGGGTTTATATAGTCTTTTTTTTTCTTTTCAACCTTTTGAACTTTTTTTGGTCGGGCAGGCTCTCCGTTGCCTTGTGATTCCATGTCGGGCTTGGATATCATGTCGTGTTACTTGACGCCTCCTCTTGCCTTGCCGCGCGACCGGCCGAGACGCACGAGCGCATGACGGAAACTGCGTCCTACTTGAGCTCAGAAAAACAAGAATGCGAGAGCCGGTGTACCGGAGCCAGCCACGGGGCTGAACTCGACTTGCACGAAGTCGTCACTGCCAGACCGACGAGTCAATCCTTGCTATATCAGGAAGGGCCGGCGGCTTTCCGGTTTTCTGTCAAGATACAGATTCATTTTGGATATGCTGCGCCGTATTCGAGAGCAGGTTTTTGAGCTCCAAGATGTTTCGGAAGCCGGGCAGTGTCTTGCTCGAGGCGCAATGCTTGTACAAGCAACCCTGGCTCCCGCACCCAACACCGACCAGCTTGACCGAGCGGGTAATACGAAATGGTTGATCACAAGCATAAAACGTCAGAATATTGCCCGAGGTGGGATCGGGAGCTCTATTTTTGTCATCTATCTTGTTTTCGTCGGCACACATCAGCCTACACCGGCTTACCTCAAACACTCGGCGCTGCGTCCTCGGTGCCCACCTTGACGCCCAGTGCCGCATACACGGCCCGGCCGTACGCGACGGTATTCGGATTGCCCAAAGTACCCGAGTTGATCCACATCTTGTTCATGGTATACGAAAAGGTCAGCCGCCGCTCCGTGTCCGCGGCGACCATGGAGCCGCCCCAGCCGCTCCAGTAGCAGACGCGGCCCCGGGGCAGGATCTCGTTGACGGACGAGTCGCCGGCCGTGCAGATGCCGTAACCGATGCCAAACTGGACGTGGCGGTGGATGACCATGTCGACGCCGTGCGACTGCTCCTCAAAGATGAGGGCAATCGTCTCCGGGGACAGCAGCCGCACGCCGTCGACCTCGCCGCCGAGCGCAATCGCCGACATGATCTTGGCCAGCGCGCGCGAGTTGCTGTGGCCGTTGGCGGCGCCAATCTCGGCGCGGCGCCAGGCCTCCGAGTTGGCATTGTTGCCGTTGGGCGTCGGGTTGAGGAGCGACTTGGTGGTGAGCTCGGGGGCGCCCGGCGGCATCACCATGTCGCCCTGGCCGCCCGTGTCGAGCGTCGCCACGCGCGTCCAGTCGGCCTCGGCGGCGCCGAGCTGAAAGTCGACGCCGAGCGGGCCGGCAATCTCGTCGGCGATGAACTGCCGCATCGTCTTGCCGGCCACGCGCACCACGAGCTCGCCGAGGAGGTAGCCCATGGTGAGGCTGTGGTAGCCCGAGGCGGTGCCGGGCTCCCACCAGGGCGCCTGCGCGGCGAGCAGCCGCGTCGCCTTTTCGCGGTCGTAGAGGTCCTCGCGCGCCAGCGGCTGCTCCCAGCCGCTGACGCCGGACGTGTGCGAGAGCAGGTGCCGGACTTTGATGCGCTCCTTGCCGTTGACGGCAAACTCGGGCCAGTACGTGGCCACGTTTTCGTGGACGTCGAGCAGGCCCCGGTCCACAAGCATGAGGATGGCAAAGGATATGATGGTCTTGCTGGACGACCAGACGTTGACAATCGTGTCCTCCTGCCACGGCTGGGTGCGCTCGCTGCTGGTGTAGCCGCCCCAGAGGTCCACGACGTTTTTGCCGTCGAGGTTGACGGTGATGGAGGCGCCGAGGTCATCGCCCGAGTCGAGGTGCTGCTGGAAGATTTTGCGAAGCTCGGCAAAGCGTTCGTCATTGGTGCCTTGAACCTGCGCCATTTTTCGTGTGTGTGCCGAGGTGGTCTATTATAAGTATACTTGGAAAAAGAAAAGGCCCCAATGCAGAGTTGATGACGGTTCGGTTGTGTATTGTCGGGACATGGGGCACTCAATGTATTTATAAGACGACTACTTTGGCCTCGGCTCGGGAAGTAGGATTGCGATGCTCATCAAGCAACGCGCGGCACTACCACCATGACCGATCCCCGCACGCAACGGCTTGTTAGTTAATATGTTGAATACGTCGGCAGCCATAAGTGCTCGGTATATGCACCAATACAGCTTAGCCAAGACCCCCCCGACAATGTGCTAGAGTAGGCGCAGTAGCTAGTTCCAAGCCTTACCACATTGCGGAAAAAAAGACGCCCGTTCCCAGCAAAAAAAAAAGTCGCAATCGGACTTGTGTCAAGGTCCGCAACTTTGGGGGGGGGGGGGAAGCGGAGAGGTGGATTACCTTGGGCCGCCACCACTCGGGGCGACGGGCTCCTCATCGTTGTTCTGAGAGCCCGGGTCTGGGGTCAGGATCGGGGTTTTCAACTTGCCAAACTAACCGGTCAATCACCCACCCACCCACACACACACACACGCCGCTACCACCACACCACACCACACCACACCGCACACACCCAGCTCAAGTCTCTACGCACATCAACACACGCACTTCTCCCTCCAGACCTTGGTGCCTGTGTTGGCTGTCGTAAGCTATTGCCGCGTTCTCAAGACATGGCCCTAACCAAGCAGACAACTCTTCGAAACCCTGATGATTTCCCTGCGTTGCAGCTGTTTCTGCTAGGTACGCTTCTGCCTGTTTGACTACTCCCACACCCCCGCCTGCCCACGCACACACCCGACCCGCGCTAACCGTTGGCACTACTGCGCAGCCATTGTCCGTCTCGCGGAACCAATCGCCCTCACTTCCATTTATCCATATGCCTGGGCCCTCGTAAAGCAATACAATTTCGGTGACGAACAAGATGCCTCCTTCTACTCTGGTATCCTCATCTCGGCCTTTTCTCTGGCCGAGGCTGTCATGGGCATGTACTGGGGTGGCCTCTCTGACCGAGTCGGCCGCAAACCCGTCTTGATCCTTGGCTGTGTAGGTACCATGTTTAGCATGGTCATGGTCGGTTTCGCCTCCAACATTTGGATTGCTTTGCTTGGTCGCGCTATCGGTGGTTTTCTCAACGGCAACATTGGTGTCATTCAGACCATGGTTGGCGAACTTGTCACCAAACCCGAACATGAACGTAAGTACCGCTCAACGTCACAAACTCAAAGGCCCCTTGCCCGCCCCCCCCTCGAAACCTTTGGAAAATTGTAGGCTGACCCTCCACAGCCAAAGCATTTGCTGTCATGCCATTCGTCTGGAGCATTGGCACCATCATTGGTCCTTGCATCGGCGGCACATTTGCTGATCCTGCCGAGTCTTGGCCCGAGCTGTTCCCCCGCGATGGCTTGTTCGGTCGCTTCCCGTACCTCCTCCCCAACCTCCTTTGCGCACTTTTGCTCTTCATCAGCATCATCTTGGGCTTCTTCCTCCTCGAGGAAACCCATCCCGATATGCAGCCCCGAGTTTTGCTCCCTGCGGACACGTACGTCTCGGAAGAGACTCCGCTGATGGAAACTTCAGATGCCATGAAGCGTCCTGCCGTCGACCTGCGCGCAGAGATTTATGGAACTATGCGAGAAACCAGCGAACAGCGCCAAGCAGGCATCGAGAATGAGAAAAAGTCTCTCTTTTCTGTTCCTGTATGGAACAAGCGCGTCGTTGGCTTCATCATCGCCCTCTCCATCTTCACCTACCACTCCATGACCTACGACCATCTTATGCCCATCTTCTTTGAAGATGAGAGAGCCTCGACCCTCGTGTCCGCGCTCAAGGTTGGCACCTCTTCCCCCTTTTATTCACCCGGTGGCCTGGGTCTCTCACTTCGTCAGGTTGGTCTTATCATGGCCGTCAACGGAGGTATTGCCCTATTTGTCCAAGCAGTCATCTTCCCGCTCGCTGCGGAGAGGTTTGGTGTGTACAGACTCTTCATCATCGTTACGGTGCTCCACCCCATCATCTACGCCATCGTCCCCTTGCTTCTTTACGTCCCCGAGTCCATGCTCTTCCCTGCCATCTACTCTTGCTTGGCCGTGCGAAACATTCTCTCCATCACCCTCTACCCTCTTCTCCTTATCCTCATCAAGGAGGCTGTTCCTACCTGGAGTGCTCTAGGCAAGGTGAATGGTCTGGCTGCTAGCGCTGGTGCAGCATGCCGCATGATCGCACCTCCTATTGCAGGCTATCTGTACACTGCCGGTAGCAAGATTGACTGCACCGCTCTGGCTTGGTATGGCAGCGTAATTGTCGCCATCGCCGGATCCATCCAGTGCTTCTCTGTTCCGCGACCACGAGTTGATCGATCGGAAGAGAGTGCAACTCAAAACACCCAAGTCACTACCGAAGTTTCAGTCACTGACAGAGAGTAGACATAAACTGTTTACTCCTAACCTCATTTTCCTGGCGGCCGAACCCCGCCACTACCCATGTGTTCTCCCTTGTTGTTGATGAGATTGGGCAGCTCTTCGCCTGGGTGTTCCTGGTAAGGGAACCTGGTTCGAATCTGCCCAATGCGTTGATCAAGCTAGCAGTTGACGGCCGTTTTGTCGTGGTTCATTGTTTTATTGCCTTTCATTTGCTGCTTATTTGTTTCACATATCATGGATATGAAGCTTTTTCTCACGATTCCCACGGCGCGTGCATTTCGAAGCATTTGATTTCTACATAGCTCGGCGTTTTTTTATGGTCGTTTAAAAGTGTACTTCGTTTCCCTTTTTCACCACTGGTGAAGTTTTCCTCATAATAGAACGAGGCAGGCAGTTATATAGGTTAGACAGGCGTAATTGTAAACTATTGCGTAACTTTTGGCTCTAAACTTGCAAGTGATTCATGAGAACGGTGCTGACAAAATTCAAAGTCATGGTAATTGTTCTCTCAACTGAGGCGGGTAATTACAAACTTGCTGTCGAGCTATCGCGGCGTCTTGAGCGGCTTGGTTTGTGGTGGTTTGCGTCGCCACCAAAACTTTTAGCTGCTGTTCTTGTAGAACCCCATAGAATTTTTGTCATCAGCGACCTCTTCCAAACTTTCTTCAAAATCTATCCAGCATACCAACTCACCTGAAAATATTTTGCCACTTCTCTGCTAGCAAAAAGACAAGGAATATTATCCCGCATATCACATACGACTGACAATTGCGCATCGCAGGGCTGCAGCCCGCCTCAACCGCCTCAATGCAGCTCGAAGAACTCACAGAGCAGCTCATGAGTGCTGCGAGCCTCCAAGAGCAGCCCTCGTCACTAAACGAGCCTGCAAGCTCCACGGCAGACACGCCCGAGGCCACCAAGCCCGCGCTGCCGCCCGGCATGGCCCTCCACGCCGGCAAGACCACGGCGGAGATCCTGGCCGACCTCAACAAGTCGCCGCTCTTCATGACGGAGCTCGAGGAGAATGACGACATTGCGGCGCTGCAGGCGCTCGACTACGAGGGCTCCGCGCTCGAGAACAGCGCCGACTTCAAGGAGCGCGGCAACGAGTGCTTCCAGGTGCGCGGCTACACCGACGCCCGCGAGTTCTACGCCAAGGGCATCGCCGTCCTCGCCGCCGAGGAGCGCGCGCGCGCCGCCGGCGAGGTGACGAGGAACCCCGACGGCGTCGCCGACTCGGCCGACGAGATTGCGGCCCAGCGCGCCATGCTCGCGTCCCTCTACAGCAACCGCGCCGCCTGCAACCTCGGCCTGGACAACCACCGCGCCGCGTGGCTCGACTGCACGGCGGCGCTGCGCCTCGACCCGCGCAGCGTAAAGGCCTACTACCGCGCCGCGCGGGCCCTCCTCAAGGTTGACCGCGTCGCCGAGGCCAACGACATGTGCGTGCGCGGCCTCGCCTTTGATGCGCAGAACGCGGCACTGCGCGGCCTCGCCGACGATATTGCCGCGCGCGCGCAGCAGCTCGACGCCCGGCGCGCGCGGGAGGAGGAGCGGCAGGCGACGGCGCAGCGCCGCGCGAAGCTCTTGAAGGCGGCGCTCGCGGCGCGCGGCATCCCCACGCGGTCGACGGAGCGGCCGCCCGAGATGGAGGACGCGCGGGTGCGGCTGGTGCCGGACCCGGACGACCCGCGCAGCCGGCTCGCGTTTCCGGCGCTGCTGCTGTACCCGGTGCACGGCGAGACGGACTTTGTCAAGTCGTTTGAGGAGACGCACGCGCTCGCCGACCACCTCGACTACATCTTTCCGCTGCCGTGGGACGCCGAGGGCGCGTACCGCCCGGCGAGCGTGTCGTGCTACGTCGAGACGCGGGACGGCGGCCTGCTGAGGATGGGCAGCAAGGCGTCCCTGCTCCGGGTGCTGAGCACGGGCCGGGTCGAGGTCGTGGACGAGGTGGTGCGCATCTTTGTCCTGCCGACGGACAGGGCCGACGCGTGGATCGTCAAGTTCAAGGAGCAAAAGGCCAGGGAAATGGGCAGGCCGTAGAGAGAGAGAGAGAGCGTTGCCATTATGAGCCATGATTTTTCTTTTGTCCATTTACATAAACAGGGCATGAGTCTGGGGATCGGGAAAAAGTTAATCACAATACCATGTCTTTTTTTTTTTGGTGAGATTGAAATTTGAGCAAAAGCCTGTACAAAAACAATGACACCGTAAATCCCACTACCTATCATGTATGCAAACATTGAAACCATGGCTGAAAGTGAGTTCAAAATAGCAAACATTTCTCAAACAATTCCGAGCAGTCAAGGCTGCAGATGCAATAGAAAAAAAAGGCAAAGTATCTATCCCGGTCCAGTCCGTTTCCATTTCGTTCCCCAAACGCCCCAGAGCACCATCTATCCCAAATATCCCTTGTCATACAAGCAGGCGCTCCCATGTCTACCCGCGTGAGCGGATCTGGCCCTCTCCTTGCAGCCCAACCAGCGCGGTCGCGGCATGGTAGTCCTCTATCCTGCGCGAGCCGTCCCTCTGCGCGCGCTTGCGAGGGCTCGTCTCCCCTCTCGACGCCAGCCTCGCATTCCCATCGCCCGAGTGGCCGCCAAAGTCCACAATCACCGGTGACACGTACCTTCGCTTGAGCCCGTACGCCTCGGCTGCCTGGAGAAGATGCGGGTGGACCGGTGTGGTCTGGTGGTCCCGCCCGTGAAACTCGCGCTGGTGCCGCGCGTGACGTCGCTCGGGAGAATCGTCCCCGGCGGCGAGCACCAGCCCGTGCCGGCCATCCTCGACATACTGGTGATTCCGGAATCTATCCATGTTACCAGAGATGAGGGGCCGTTGGCTGTTCGCGGATCGGGGTGGCGTGATTGGCGACGCGGCTGCGTTCACCGCTTTCCAGGAGGACTGGGTGCGTTGCGGGCTCGGCTGCATCAGCCTCTCGCACTCTGGTCCGGGGGCTCTCCTCTCGTACGACCGCTGGTCAGGCCGAGGCTCCAGAATGTGGCGGTGCTTTGGTGCTGCAGCGGGCCGAGACGCAAATGAGGAGCTCGGCTCCATGCGCATCGAGCGGGAGGCTTGCGCCTCCCGCTTCGCCTCCTCGATGATGCGAGGATCGATAATCATGTCCCTGTATCCAGGGTTGCCCGGCATGCGACACTCTGATGGGAATGTTGGGCCGAAGAGCGGGATAAGGGCGGCAGCGATGGGGAAGCAAAAGGTGGCGCATACAGCCCTGGCGCATTTGAAAGGCATCCAGTACCCTGTTATTGGTGGTCACAGGGTCAGTGATTGTCCAGATTAACGAGCAAACATGGTCTGTGCTGTCATACCTTGTGCCGAAACGGCGCCCCCTGTGATACTCGGCGTGATGTCTCTCAGCCCCGGATTCTTGTCCAGCATTTGCGAAGGCTTGGTCTTGAAGCAGTGAGTCAGTGTCGGGCCACATCATTGTCATTGTCACCCAGACAGTACTTACTTTGGCGTAGCCCAGGCATTTAAAGAACGGGGTAATCCTGACCAAGCCAACATCGTAATCCCACATGACGGTAAAGTCTCCTGGGTTTTCTCCATCTTGCCGGCGAAATTCATACTTGAGCACTAAACATGTGAGCATTTCTCTTCAGTTGGCGATTAGATGATTACTTACCATCTATACTCTCACGGCCCGTCTTTCCGAAAAAGTCCTTCTTGGAGCTGTTGTATGGGATGTGCTCGCAAGATTGCCGGATCTGTCCAAAGGGTCGTACTTGGAACTGTACAATTTGTTGAACCACGGCCGGACTCAGCCCCTCCTCGAACGGCATATAGTTGACAGGTCCTCTTTGCTTCCCTGGCTTAGAGGCCCACTCCCGCGGTCGTACTGTGTGCCTGACGGAGGCGCTGCCCGCAGCGAACCTCCCAGGCGACACCTGTACGCAAGCCTCGTCTGAGGAAACATCCGACGGCTCCGGGGTCACTGGGTTAAGGAGATCTCTGATCTGAAGCATAGTCGACATGTTTCTGTCACACTTGGGTACTGTAGGTACAGAGACTTGGGTAGAAGGATGAGAGGATAGTAGAGAGGTCGGAAATTCTGGAGGGAACGTCGGATGAGTTCTACCAGTGGTTGTCAACTGGTAGCGACTAACATGAGTCTATTTGAAAGGAGCGTGCCACGATGAGTCGGAGGTGTCGTGGGTGGTTGAAAGTGCAATGGGCGGTGGACAAAGGGTGATGCAGAGACTAACACCACTTGAACTGCGGAGGGTACAAGGTTAATAACTGTCTTTCGACTGTGAACAAATTTGGAGCATACTCTTTCCTGTCGTTTTGTCCTGGTGGTTGACCACCACCCCGTGGTAATCACGGTGTTTCGGTGACGGGAAGATGGAACAACAGCCCCAGTGGGTGTTTGCGCCAGCGGCTAGACGCTCCGCTTTGCTTCATCAGTATATGATGCAGAGTTGAGTGGAGGCTGTAATTACCGTGAGATGAGAAGCAAGTCAAGTTGTTTTCGAACGCGTGCAGATTGCTGTTTTGCGCGGCTTGGTAAGGATACTGTTGGGGCTATGAGCGGGAAGGAAGGGACGGCAGCCTCGCGATCTGGGGTTCTGTTCGGGGGATTAAATATTGGGCAGCAAATCGACATATGTCAACAAATGGTCGCACTCTGTCGTGTTGTGACAGGCCAGTAGGAGACAGGGAGGACGTGTGCAGCCTGGGGGCGGTTCACTCCGTAATGCGGAGGAGGAGGAGAGGAACTTTGGGCTGCGAGGGAGCCGGCGCAACAGTGAATCAGTGCTTGACCTGGGATCGAGGATTGGGCCACCAGTGACCAGCCAGAAAGGCGTCTTAATACACTAATTTTGGAAAGCCGTGGCAGCCCTGCTGAGGGAAAAGTAAGACCGTCATTTGACAGCGTACAGCAGCAGCAAGACGAGATGGCCAGCCAAGACACAGCTCGGGGGGTGGGGGCCCCGAGACGGCAGACTGTGAATTGTCATTAGCAAAGGGGCGTCACAGGTAGCAAATGACGGAAGGCAGAGCGCCAAACCTGGAAGATTTGGGGTTCTGTTTGGACAGAGCCGTACCTGCTGCAGGGGGGGTGAGCGCTTTGGGTGTCGAGAGGTAGCCCGAGCCGTCGTCGGCAGCGGGTAGCCGCATAAACACCCTATCCAGGCCCTATACAGATAAAGCCTTTGTTTTTATACCGTTGAAACGGGTTTTCGGGAGTTTCCGAATGGGTATCAAAGGCTGCTGAAAACAATTCTGGGAGGCGTAGCGAGGGCAGTGTAAGCGCCGGTTGAAAGCGACGCACTCCAAGCAGGCAGGGGAGGGGGGGGGGGGAGGCTCTTCAGCTACTCTCTCCTTTCAGCTGTCGTCATGTGTTTTTTTTTTTGCAGCAGCAGCAGGCAAGGCATCCTGGTTGCTCAAGAACAGCAGTCTCCCTGTACCTCGGGCAGCACCCAACTCTGTGAGCAGCGTGGGCGACAACGTCTTGCCTGCCAGACGCTGCGCGTACAAGTCGCTCAAGACCAAACGGGGGGCCAGGGCGTAGACACGGTACCGGCGTGCCAGGAGCGGTTTTTTGTGACATCTTGGTGAGGGGCACCTATATAGTTCTCATTTCGATAGTAGTATGCACACAAGTCATCCTGCTCCTGCTCCGCCACCAAGGTTGTACAACAGCCGCAGCAGCCAATTGCAATGCTTCAGGCGTGCTGGCCGCTGAAGGGAAGGGGGGGGGGGGGGGGTCAGCTTGTGGTTGCAAAGACCGTCTGCTGCGCCGAGCACACAATTCTCCACCGCGGATTGACAGAATGCTGTGCATCTTGTCAGAATAGCCCGGGTGCGTCCTTCGATGGTCCGCGGCAGGTGGGAGGGAGAATAGAAACACACAAGCGCTGGCTCTGAAACGTGAAGCTCTAGATGTCCGGATGGCCTCGTCCTGTACGCTTGACGCGGCCATGTCATGGCAAACAAGTGTTTCAGAAGGAGAATGGGCCTGCTTTATCCTCTCTGTACCCGGCACGATGGACTTCTGCGGGTGCGATCTTCTTTCTTTTTCCTTTTTTTTTTCGGTTTCGAGAGGCAAAGAGTTGGGGGTCGACGTCGCACAAGCTCTACAACTGCATAGGCAGCAAAGACAAGTCACTGCCACATCACCACGGGCCAGAGAATGTGAAGAGGGTAGAAAAATAAAATAAACCAACCGTCGTGGCGCCATAAGGTATCTATCTTCCAGTCAGGTCGGAGCAATATGCAGGAGGGTCCGGTGACCAGCGACGACGCTGTGCATCCTGGCAACTGGCAGCGACAGCAAAGCCGCTCCTTGAATGCCGTGCCCTCGAAACACCACAGCTTATCGCACAGAGATGTGGCAGGCTGCCCCGGATTGCGCTGCTACCTGATGACTCGAACCGAGCGAGCGCATCCGCATGGTCGCAGCGTTACCACGCCATACGTGTACACGCAGCGAGCACACACACGTCCCGGAATACCTTGACCATGACCCCCGACTCTGTCGTGCAACGACAACATTTGTACGTGGCCAGGCTCATACGTCTGGCTGACCCCCAACATTGCTTTGCACCGCTGTTTTCCCATGCTGTCCAACACCAGAAATAAAATGTCAACTAATTTCCGTGCTTGACCAAGGCGCGCAAGCAGGCAGGCAGACGTTGCTGTGAAGCATGGCAGGCAGTATGGGCAAGGCTGCACTGTCATCGGCGGTGTCGCCTCGCTGTCTGTCAATCACAGTCGTGAATTTGCCAGTGTGTCTGTGTGTGAGCCCGCTGGTCCTCGCTCCATCATCGGTCGCAGCAACAGGTGCCATGGTCAAGATGTGCCAAGCGATGCAGCCCGCACGGTCAAGAGCGGGCAGAGTGGTGTGGTATGTGATCCAGGGACGTCGCAGCCATGGGCCATGCAGACGATGGCCATGATGTCAGGATTTGTAAATTACGCGAGTCAGGAGAACCGGCATCTACGCAGTTCGTCGCATCTTCTTGTTGCTGAGCCAGGCCCAGCTGCTGCTGCCCTTCCGCTTGTCCGCTCCCTCGCCCAGACGCTGCACCATCCCTGCCATGTGCCGCATGACCTTTTCCTCCATCTGCGCGTCGGTCAAAAAGCCTCGCCCGCCGTCGGGTGCTGTGTCTGTGTCCTGCGCACCGCTATAAGTGCCGTGTACTACGTCAAGCAGCATGCATAACCCCTCGGCCTTGGCCATCAGCCACTCGCCGTGCCTCAGCCCATCCCGCCAGTGAGGCGGCAGTGCCTTGAAGCCCAGATAGGCCCCCACGAGTGCACCGCCAAAGCATGCGTTTGTGTCTGCATCGCCGCCGAGCATAATCAAATCTGTAATGAGCGGCTCAAACATGGCCGTTTGCGCCGGCAGCGGGGCGGCCAAATTGCCTGTTCCGCGCATCGCCAAACGCAAGAGATGAAGGCCCGATCCAAGCGTCTTGTAAACATAGCCAATCTTGCGCGGCTCATCAAGAGCCAAGTCCGTGAGTTTTTCCACCTTGGCATGCCGTTGCAATTCTGCCAAATCAAGATCTGGCTCATCTTGTCGCATTGCGTCTTTTAGCTGCTCCTTGCGGTACGATGCAAGCCACAACACGGCGCTCTCAATGAGCGCATCAATATCGCTCTCCTGTCGGATATCGCGGAGAATCAATCCTCGGACTAGTGCGGTCCCAATGGCGCAGGATATGACGCATCGCGGATCCGGGTGGGTGATGACTGAGAAATCGGCAGCCGCCTGGAATGTCTCCTCAAGGGACTTTTGTAGACACATTAAGCCGAGAGGGTGAGTCCTCATCAGACTACCGTTGGAAGCCGCTTTGTAGCCCGAATTCTTCCAGCGCTGCCGAGCCGTCGCCTCGGGATCCTCCAAAAAGGTTTTCGCCCTGACTGTAGAGCCTACTGTATGGCCGAGGCCCATGGGCAGGGTATCTAAAGCTCGCAAGCCCTGTCGAACCCAAATGTCGAGGCGCGTGGCGAAATCTCTCGCGGACATCTCCTGCCCGTTCTTGTGCAGATAGGATAGCAATATCAGCAGCGCGTGGTCAGTGTCATCGGTCCACTCGCCTGGTCGATGCGGATCACGGTGGGCGTCGGAGTGCAATTTTGTTGCTTCAGATTCTGGTGCCAGCGTGAAAGATCCTGATGGGTATATTCGAGCAGAGCTATCTGCAGAGAGGAACTCTGTGTAGAGACCAATCGCGTCCCCGAGAGCTGACCCGAACAGGCAACCAATGATGCCATCTCTGAGGCTTTGGTTCTGCATGTCGCGCAAAGCATTGCTGGAGATTTTGATGCCAGTCATGTTGACTTTTTGGCGATTTATTCCAGTACTGGGACTTCACGTTCAAATGAAGAAGGGGTTCTCCAAATCATTTGTGCAAGGCGCGCTCATTTTTATGGCCCGTCCTGCTGCCTAATGACAAAGTGGCAGTGCCACAGCGATGATCCATCAAGCTCCAGCCTTGATCATTTTAGCTGAAATAAAATTGTGCGCCAAGTCGGAAAGACCATTTTCACGTTTGGCTCCTGGAAGAGATGACAGCTGCATTGTAAATCATGTGAGTGCCTATTGTGAATGCTTATTGTGAACCTGATGAAGTGAGCACGAGCACGAGGTGAGGCGCCGAGGCCATCGCGAATGCACAGGGACACTGGGTTTTGAAATTGGCAAGTAATTTTGGTCTCCTATTGCCTTTGTTGCCTTGGCCTTTGCTGCCATTGCTGTGGCTGCTAGCCTCTGTTATGTTGCTGCTGCATTCATTGTCTGCGCATTCTGGACGCTGGGGACAATGGATGTACCGAGCCAAGGCGCGTCAAACCACGCGCATGTGAAGAAAAGAGTCGAAGCGCAGACTGAATGCGTGATTTAATTGCTTTCTTCTAGTTATAACCAAATCTTTTTTGTGCTTGTATTTTCCACTTTTTTAGATTAAATGTGCAGCCTTGTGCGTGGTGAGCCTGAGCATTTCTTGTTTACGTGGGTATTGGGGAATTGAGATGATCTTGCTGCCTCAGGCACTAAGACACGCTCCACCAGACCCCGTCCGAGTCCAACGCGTCTTCCAGGGTCAATTGACAGGGGCAGCCATTATTTACTTCCAGGCCAAATCAACAAACTTGGCTCTTGCGCTGCTACCAGCAGGGCAACCAGTACTCGCTCGTGTCACTTGGCCGTCACTTGGCTACAGTTTCTCTTTATAACCAAAGCGGCATCCATTCACTCTTTGCGCCTGTCAACCACCATCGCGCCTCTTCATGTGCGCCTCAATTGTCTAGTCTTGCTCCAACGCTCGTGCCGGCTCATTAGCCCGACACGCCGCTACAGTTTTCACGATGGACTCCGACATGATGGATGATGACGTCTTTAGTCCAGACAACGACTCCGATGGCTACGTCCCCGAGCCGAAAGTGCGTTCTCTTACACCCCAACAGCCTACCGGCGGCTCCGACAAAAGTTAAGGGCCTACCCGCTGACAGGAAATGGATAGAAAGCAAAGCCCGCTGGCCCCAAGGCAAAGAAGCTCGCGCAAACAACGTTGAAGCCGAAAGCGCCTCCAAAGAAACGAAAGGTTATCAGTGATGATGAAGGTGACGACGACTCGACGGGCTTCTCAAATACGCCCCCGAGCTCCAAAAAGCCCAAAAAGTCCACCCCGGCCAAAAAGTCGGGCGGCGTACCCTTGGCAGAGGTCGAAAACGACAGTATGGTCATGGACCCGACCCCAAAACCTACGGGCAAAAAGAAGACTGCCACCGATACGTATCAGAAGCTCACGCAGCTTGAGCATATCATCAAGCGTCCTGATACATACATTGGTTCAGTCGAATCGACCGAGCAGCAGATGTGGGTTTACAACAAGGAGGCCCAGCTCATGGAATATAAAAGCATCAGCTTTGTTCCTGGTTTCTTCAAAATCTTTGATGAAATCATGGTCAACGCTGCCGACGTCAAGCAACGCAACGCCAGCATGACTTTTATCAAAGTCACTATCAACCGCGAGTCCGGCGAGATCTCGGTTGAAAACAATGGCAAGGGTATTCCTGTTGAGATGCACGAAAAGGAAAAGATATATATTCCCGAACTCATATTCGGCCATCTTCTCGCAGGTTCCAACTTCGACGACGAAGAGAAAAAGACTGTCGGTGGTCGCAACGGTTACGGAGCCAAGCTCTGTAACGTTTTCAGTACGCATTTCACTCTGGAGTGTCAGGACTCCGCCAACGGCAAAAGATATAAGCAGACATGGACGGACAACATGTCCAAGATGGGCAAGGCCAAAATCACTTCCAACAAAACGTCCGACTTTGTTCGCATCACTTTTATGCCCGACTACAAGCGCTTTGGAATGCCCAATGGCATCGATGACGACTTGGAGAGCCTTCTCTACCGCCGAGTTTACGACATGGCCGGTACTATCCGTGGCATCAAAGTTCACCTCAATGGAGAGGTCATCAAGATCCCCACATTCAAAGCCTACTGCGATTTGTATGCCAAGTCTATTGCAAAGGAGCGAACTGCCGAGGAGGGCGGTAGTCCTACATGCACTGTTGAAATCGACAAGGAAAAGACGCATCCACGATGGGAGGTTGGTTTTGCCGTTTCCGACGGCACTTTCCAGCAAGTCTCCTTCGTCAACAACATTGCAACAACAAGTGGCGGAACCCACGTCAACTATATTGCAGACCAGATCACCGCCAGTCTTCTCAAGACGCTGAACAAGCGCAAGAAGGGCCATACCTTGAAGCAAAGTCATCTACGAAACCACATCTTCATCTTCATCAACTGCTTCATTGACAACCCGGCATTCACGTCACAAACCAAAGAACAGATGACTACCAAAGCTAGCCTCTTCGGTAGCAAATGTGCTCTTGGCGAACAGTTTTTGAGAAAGATTGGACAATCCGAAGCCGTACAAAATATCATGGACTTTGCCGAAAAGAAGGCGGACAAGATGATGGCCAAGAGTGATGGTAGTAAGCGATCACGTGTGAATAACAGCAAGCTTGTCGAAGCCAACTTGGCTGGTACGCGCCGTGGTCATGAATGCACTCTGATCTTGACAGAAGGTGACTCCGCCAAGGGTCTGGCTGTGTCTGGCAGAGCTATTCTTGATCCCGATCGAATTGGTGTTTTCCCTTTGCGAGGAAAGCTGCTCAATGTTCGAGATGCGTCTGTTGACCAAATTACCAAAAACCAGGAAATTCAGAATATCAAGCAGTTCCTTGGTCTCAAGCACAAGCAGACCTACACCGATACCAAATCGCTCCGTTACGGCCATCTGATGATCATGGCCGATCAGGATCATGATGGCAGTCATATCAAGGGCCTTTTGATCAACTTCTTGCAAGTCCAGTTCCCGTCTTTGCTTCAGATTCCGGATTTCTTTCGTGAGTTTGTGACACCAATCATGAAGGTCTGGCAAGGATCCGACCCGAAGAAGCCTACAAAGCAGCTCGCCTTCTTCACCCAACCAGAATTCACCGAATGGAAGGACAGCCACAAACATGAACTGAGCAGATGGCAATCAAAGTATCTCAAGGGTTTGGGCTCCTCATCAAACGAGGATGCCCAGGTCTACTTCACCAACCTGGACAAACATCTCAAGGAATTTGAAATCATGCAGCCTGACGAAGCTCAGCTTTTTGACCTCGTTTTCTCGAAAAAGAAGGCAGACGCCCGGAAGGAGTGGCTTGGGAACTTTATTCCCGGCACTTACCTAGACCATGGCACCAAGGCCATCTCATACACCGATTTTGTCAACAAGGAGCTGGTCTTGTTCAGCATGGCTGATAATATGCGGTCCATTCCCTCCATTGCAGACGGCTTGAAGCCTGGTCAGCGCAAGGTTTTGTACTCCTGCTTCAAAAAGAACTTGACCAAAGACAAGAAAGTCGTTGAACTAGCAGGTTACGTTTCTGAACAGTCTGCCTACCACCATGGTGAACAGTCGCTTCAGCAAACCATTGTCAACCTTGCCCAAACCTTTGTTGGCTCCAACAACATCAATCTCCTGGAGCCCAGTGGCATGTTTGGTTCGCGTCTCGCTGGTGGCTCTGATGCCGCCAGTCCTCGTTATATCTTTACACGCCTGTCTCCCTTTGCGAGAAAGATTTTCCCTGCTGCGGACGAGCCCAACCTGAAGCATCAGTATGATGATTCCAACCCCATTGAACCCGAGACGTTCGCCCCAATTCTCCCCATGATCCTTGTCAACGGCGCCGATGGTATCGGTACTGGTTGGAGCACCTCCATTCCAAATTATCATCCCACAGACATCGTCAAGAATCTGAAGCGCCGCATGGGTCGTGCGAGCCTCGCGGACGACGAGGAACAGCCTTTTGAACCTATGATGCCCTGGTTTCGCGGGTGGAAGGGTACTCCTGAGGCGGCTGGTCCCGATCGTTACAAGTTCAATGGTATCGCATACCAGAATGAGCAGAACCCGAACGAAGTAGTCATCACTGAGCTTCCTATCAGAATGTGGACCGATGATTTCAAGGCCAAGTTGGAAAAGGTCATCAGTGGTTTGGATGGGCCCGCCTGGATCAAGGACTACAAGGAATTCAACGACCACAACACGGTGCACTTTGAAATTATGGTTGATGAGAAGTACATGGGCAAGGTTCTTGAAGAGGGACTCTTGGAGCGCTTCAAGCTACTAAAGCAGGTTGCCACCTCGAACCTGGTTGCCTTTGACATGCAAGGTCGCATTCGCAAATACGAAAAGGTTGAAGACATCCTGGAAGAATTTTACCAGTACCGACTTGACATGTACTTGGAGCGCAAGAAGTACTGGCTCAACGTCTACCACCGCGATTATCGCAAGCTCAAGAATCAGGCTCGATTCATTCAAGAAATCATCAGTGGTGTACTGGTTGTTGGCAAGAAAAGGAAACAGGTCTTGGTCACGGAGTTGCGCGACCGCAAGTATGAGGCTTTTCCGCCCAAGAAAACCGGTGCCAAGGCAGATGAGGAAGAGCTCGGTCGCGAGTCTGACGGCGAAGGCGACTCTGCCGAAGCACAGGATTCTGGTGCACGAGACTACGATTACCTGTTATCCATGGCAATCTGGTCTTTGACTGCTGAGCGTTTGGAAAAGCTCCTCGAGGCTATTGCTAAGAAAAAGGCAGAGCACGATGAACTTCAAGCGAAGAGCGAAAAAGACCTCTGGAGTGAGGATCTTGACGAATTCATGGCCGAGTGGGATAAGCAGATCGCTATCGATGCCGAGATCCAGACCAAGATTCGCCGACTAGGCCGCCGCGTTTCGAAGAAGATAGGTGCTGGCAAGAACCGCAAAGCCAAGGACGACGATACGTACGAGCCTGAGAAGAAGAGCCGAGCCAAGGTTAAAGCCGCTGCGGCTAAACCCAAGGTGGAGACCAAGAGTGCCCAGCGCTTTGCTGATATGTTTAGCTCGAAGCCCAAAGTCAAGAAGGAGCCCCGCGACGCAGATGTTGTCGAGTTGTCTGACAACTTTTCCGACGATGACTTTGCGGCTCTTAGTAGGAAGCCAGCTGCTCCCAAGCGCACCAAGGCCATCTCGGCCACTGCTTCGGCCTCGCAATCGCAATCTGAAGAGCCGGAAGCTCGCCCAGCTAAGAGAGCGGCAGCATCCAAGGCTAGAACTCTTCTTGACGCCGACTCCGAGTCTGAGAACGAAGACGATGATATGGTTGACGTCGGTTCATTGGTCAAGGGCATCGGAGCACCAAAGGAAGAGAGCTTGCCTCCTGCACCCCTGACCAAGTCAGTGTCTGCGCGATCCTTCCAGATTGATGACGATGACGATGATCTTCTCGCGCCATCTCCACCAGCTCGGACGGTGAGCAAAGAGGACATTCTCGACAGCCTTTTGTCAGATGGAGACAAGCCTTCAGTATCGAATATCGCGGGATATGCTTCGATCAAGAAAATTGCTCGCCCCAAGCCCGCCGCTGCCAAGCCCAAACCAAAGGCGGCTGCCAAGCCCAAGGCTGCAAGCAAGCAAACTATTCTGTCGCCGGCTGCAAAGGTGTACGCGGCGAAGAAGGCATCTGCTCTCGCAGATGACTCGGATGAGGACCTGGCAGCACCCGCTTCTCCAAGTCCGCAGCGGGCACCAGCACGCGCTCGTCCTGGTCGTGCCGCTGCTGCGAGAAGGCCAATCATTGTTGATGAGGACGACTCACTATTGGCCGACGACCAGGAAGAAAGCGATGACCCATTCGAGATGGACGACGATTAAATGGAGGATTCGCGGCGATTCGCGGCGCATCATGACAGATTAGCTCTCAATCAGGGGCTATCAACCGGCTTTGGTTTCTTGCAGCTAGCGGCAGCTGCTTTTCGGCGTTGGGGTGAGGGAAGGGCGAATGTGGTTATTTATTCAGATTTGCTATTGCCTGCATTGGCTAATGTATGCTTTCATATTTACATGTATTTGTTACTACGACGTCGGCAATCATAGTTCAGACCTAAACTGTCTTTTCATTATTGACTAGTCCACTCTGCTACCACGCCAGTGATGACTGTTAATTCTCAGCCGATCAGCCGTATATGGCGGTCTGTGTACCACTTGACACCGTGAATGACCGAACGAGCTCGAACTACAAAGGGTTTGTGATGACGCCTTGCCACCAGCTGGAGACGATCAAGCCAGAAAGATATACTCCTTTCGAAAGAGGACAAAGAATGGGCCTGGAGGATAAAGAAGTTGTCAGTCTAATGATGGGCTTGTTCCATTGGCATTCGTCTCTTTATGAGCCCTGTGTCGGGATGAACGAATGCATCGTTGTCCGCTCGAGTTGCCTTGTTTCTCTTTGAGGACCAGCCGTAACAGAGAGGTTATACGGAAGATGATGCAAGCGCGTGTTTATGCCCTTAACATCATTGTCATTTTTGCATGTAAAGGTGGCGAGGCATCAGTCAAAGGGTCTGCCGCTGGTCGTCCAAGTTGATCTTGCGGCCTTTGTTGCATTCAGTCGGCCGGTATAGCGGCAGATCAGAGTACTGAGAGAGCAAGCCCAAAGTATAAAAGCGAGCCTTTGCCCGCTAATAGTTTTCTTTTTTTTTCTTCACCCTCACAAACCCAGTCTCCCAGTATCCTTCTCTCCTCGATACTCTACCCTACTTTCTCTCCTACTTTTCGATTCGACACTTTCTTTTTTTACACTGAGCTCAGCACAATCTTGTGTTTACCAATTACCTTTACTTCAGCATGTGTTATCATCTGATGTATACGTATCGGGTGTGCGGACATACCGCCTCGGACGGCTTTTTGCCATGCGTTTTGAGTTTGGCAAACGGCCAGCGATGTGATCGCCGGACGTGGACCAGGGGCAACCCTATACCGGCAGAGGGAAAGTGCAATCCCTGTCTGTCGGGAGGTAGTCCTCCGGACACGCCGTGAGAGAGGCATGTACGGTAGAGGCACGGTGCTGAGGGTCCAGATGCTCGGTGATGGCATTGGGCTGCGAGAGGGTGAGTACATGGTAAGGCGTTTCTTTTGATTTTATAGACATCATTCTATACAGGCTTGATATGGAGCAATCCATTCTTCATTACGCTTTTTTTGGTTCTATACTAGTCCTTTCTGCTGTGAAGATGATACTTTGATGTAGATTACAAGAGTGACTATGCCGACATCAGCCGATGGAATGCGCTGCGCACCACAGGGGTGTGCTACATTAGGTCCGATATCGATTTTTAATGAAGAAATAAAATCTCCTGAACAAATAAAATGCGACAACCCAGAGCTGCTATATTTATTCATGGACGTCTGGCGACCATCGCTTATCCTTGCCCCTCCAAACTGAACCCCACCAAAGCTACAAGCTCCTCTCTCCTTTGCCCCTCCATCTTCGACTCTTCCTTTCCTTTTCTTCCATCACCAACAACCCTCAACTGCACAACAATGTCCTCCGACAACGAACCACAGTCAATAAGATCCCTCTACGCCTCCGCCGAGTCGGCGCGAACCGCCCTCGAAGCGCACCCGGACCCGCGCTCCCCAGCCTTTTCCACGGCCCTCACAGCCACGCTCGCGCAGTACGCGCAGTGCCGCGACCAAATCGCCGCCGCGTCCCTCTTCTCCCCCAACGAGGCCGTCGACGACGTCGCCACCCCGGCCCTGCCCTACCTGCTGCTCGACCTGCGCCGCGCCGACGTCGTCCAGCGCACGCCCTACGTCGACCCGCCGCGGCGCACGCTCGTGGTGCGCCGCGCGCGCGCCGCCTACGAGTCCTTCCTGGCCCTCGTCGACGGCTACGGCCTCGTCGCGGGCCGCCACGCCAAGCTCCTCGAGCGCTACCGCGACGACCCCGAGGCGTTTGCCATGGTGGCGACAACGGGCGGTGACATGGCGGCGCGGCGCGACGCCAAGATTGCGGCCTTTCAGGCGGAAAAGGAGCTCAAGCAGAAGCTGGAGACGCTCAGAAGCGATCCCCGGTATTGGGAGGAGGACGGCGGCGGTGGCGACGAGGACGTGGTGAGGCAGGCACATCTCGCAGCGGTGGAATTCGGCGTGCACGCCGCGCTGCAGGGGCTCGAGTCGCTGAATCGCGAAATGGAGATGCTCGCCATGGCGCCGGAGCAAAATCCCGCTCATGACGCAGCAGCACCCGGCGCCGCCGACGATCTCAACAGCCGCCGCCGCGACCTCGACGACGACACGACGTGGCGTCTCGACACGCCGCTGCGGCGCTCCGGCGGCGGGAGGGGCGGCCCCCTGCTCTCGGCCCAGGGCCGGCCGCTGCAGCCGTTTACGCTCGTGGGCGGCCGCGCCGACCTGCGCGACGGCGTCTTCCGCAGCGGCCACAACCTCCCGACCATGTCGATCGACGAGTACCTCGAGGAGGAGCGCCGCCGCGGCAACATCCTCTCGGGCGGCACCGACCCTCAGAAGCCCGAGGCGGACGACGACGACATGGAGGCCGTGGACCGCGCCACGTACAAGGCGCGCGAGTGGGATGACTTTACCGACGACAATCGTCGGGGGGCGGGCAACACGATGAATATGGGATAATTGGGAAACGGGAGAGAGGGAAGAGGATGTATTGTTTTTTTGTCATGTTTTTACCTTGTTCTTTTCGGAAGCGTTGCTGTCTGCATATACGGGCGTCTGGTTAGAAATGGTGGGCTAGAAAACATCTAGTGCCAAAGTTTTCAAGTGGTTGAAGAATAAAATCTTCATATTGAGCTGAGCATGGATTCAATACCACTCTTCATTGTTTATCCATTTACATCATTTCATCCATTTCATTCATTTCATTCATTTTCCCTCGAGCCCTTGGCACTTTTCTTGGCACGGTCCTAAAAACACAAACTCCTTTACAGAGGAATGGAATAGATAGTCTTCTCGCAAACGGCCCTACAGAGTAACCAATTCGCATCCATTGCTTTAGACACAGCCACAGTCTTCTATACTATAACCATTGCCACATCCGTTTCCTCATAATCAGCCACAGAGTCAGGTTGGCTCGACATGTACAGGTCCTCGTCGTCTAGCGTATCGAAATCATCACAGCCGATGGTAGCGGCCGAGTCTGAGTCGCTGTCTATCGCCTGCAGAAACTCGTCGAGGCTTTGCGGGATGACCTCTCTCTTGTCCTGTCCGGGCCCCGCGACGCCATCTCGCGCCTCGTGCCAGTCGGAAAAGTCGGACTGGAAACTCTCGGACGCAATCGACTTGTCATCTGCAAGGACCTGGTCTGATCGATAGATTGTCGATATGCTGTCATTGACATCAACAGACGCGGCTGTGGCGCTGCTCGCCATGTTCATGCCCGACATGTCGTCCACAAATGAGCCCGACAGACTCGACGCATTGGAGGAAATAGTGACGCCGGTATGGTATGCTGGACCAGGGCCACTGGGACCCATGTATGCTGGTGGCAATTGGTCCTCAAACACGCCGCCAGTCCCATCATTGCATCCTCCTGCCCACAACGGAAGGAACTTGGTCTCGTTGGTCGTTAGTGAGAGCAACAGGTGCTTAGTGTTGATGGTATGCAAGTCTTGTTCGGTATCCAACATCTTCACGCTCAGCTTCAGAAGCTTCTCCTTCACTTCGAAGTCTAACCTGTTTTGTGTGAGCGGATACAGAGTATCTTGTGGCTGCAGCCAATTCTCGGACAGGACACTGTATAAATCAGGGCGGATATTTTTATTCCATGTGCGACGGTGCTTGTAGCGTCGGTAGAGGTCCCCCATCTCTGTCCCTAAGGCTTGGGTAACTTCAGCTGTGCAAGAGTGCGAGTCACTTCCCCCTTCATTGAAATCGGTCCAACGGCTCCACACGCTTTCGAGCTGTTTGTAGGGATAGGGCGTCATTAGCTTTTGCGCAGGCGTCATGATCGCCCAAATGTCTGGAAACTCTCGAAAGTCTTGTGGCTCAACATAGGTAGCTCTGTCTGAGTCGATCTCTGTCCGATCAATCGAACTTATTAAATGAAGACGTCGATTTAATGTGTAGATATCATTGGCCAGTACTAGTCGAAGCTGTGTTTTGAGTTGTGAAATCAGCGCCAGTGCATCGCTGCACGAGTCCGTGGTGTCTGTTTTCAGAGCTGCCTCAATCTTAAGGAGCTTCATGTACTCGGGGATCTTCCACGCTTCCAGGACGTCAGGACTCTGTAACTCAGCCAGCCGGCTCGTTATGCGCTCAACAAATGCTAATGCAGCATGTTGAATCAAGTTGCTGAACTCGTCACCAGGATCGCCTTTCCGTCTGCCAAAAAGAGTAACGTGACTGAAATCGACCTGTTCTTTCATCTTGTCGGTGGCTGTCTTCTCAACCGCAAGCTCATTGACGAGAATTCTGAAAGCGGTGCGCGTGATTTGGGGGCTTTCAATGATGCCGCCAATCCTGATGGCTTCCTCTGGAAGAATTTCGATGAATTTGCTGTTGTTGCCCTGTAGTAGCCATTGGATCGCTGGATCCTGAACGGTAGAGACACAGTCCCATATCTTGGCGAGGCCCACCAAGGTCCATAGACGCGACGCAGAGTCCAAAAAGACTTCTTTGCCTTCAATGAGCATAAGTAGGCGTATGATGCCATTACGGTGTCGGATAGGACAATAGTCGGAGATGTTGAAATGGGCGGGGATTTCCTCAACTTGGAGCTGCTTTCCGCGGTTGCGGGCACTAACAAGCTCCGAGACTGATAGAGGAAGCGTTGCGACAAAGTCGTTCCCGTTGCCAGGCTTCTCCTCTTCTTTGGTAGAAACAAGCTCCATCATTGTGGCGGTCATGTAGCGATCAGTGAGCTCCTTGCAAGGACAGACATCATCGTGACCTTTGACGAGGAAGAAGGGAACTTTGAGCCTAGCATAGGAGGACCACCATTTGATGATCCCTGGGGTCAGGGATAGTTCTGTGATTTGGAAGACCATTTCTTCGCCCTCGGATGGCGGTGTCAGGTCCAGGACGTACTTGACACCTTCTGGCAACTTGTTGACCAGCTTTCGGCGGCGCACGATGCGGAACTGATACGTCGGCTGGAACAGGTCGGCAAATCGAGCAGAGCCCGTCGCCAGAAGCTTATCGGAGTGAACTCGAAGTTTTTGCGAGCGGAACGGCACCCCGTCGCAGTCCACTGGGGGTGGCTTGCCTCTGCTTGGCTCGGGAAAATCAACAAATACGAGCGTGTCGCCCTCGTTTAATTCTGTCTCGGTGAAGTGCATTTTGAATCGCTCGACAACATGTCTTTGCTGAAAGTCCACCGCGCCCAATGACTGTGTTTGTTGGAACGGCGGCAGCCTCGAAGGTTCGAGGACTGCGGCCGTGCAGTCCTCGTTTCTGGCAATGGGTTCCGTGTCGAGGCGGTGGTGACTGTCAGGCTTTTTCTGGGAACTTGACAGATTGTTGGCAGACAAGAGAGAAGCCTCGATGGCTTCTCTTAGGTCCTGTTCTTCCTTGGCAGTCACCATGGCGCGCGAGCTGGTGCGACCGCCAGCATGCAGCAAGCAACAGAGTCTAGCAGCAAAGGAGAAGGCTGTTTAGCACTCGATGGTTGGGCAGAGCTGCGGTGATGGTCTTTGGTCGAGAAGCTGAAGAATATGTTTGAGACTTCCCGCGGTCTGAAGAGGCTTAATGAACTTTTTTTCTTTCGAGGCTGTGGCTTGGTGTTGGAAAGGACAAACGTGTGAAGCGGGCAATGGAGGCTGCACGTGGCTGTTGCCTGGCGAGGCGTTGAGGCTGGATGGGCGGCCGCCTTGCGGGCGATGCAGTGAATTGGGTATGCTGCAGTAGTGCGTGACACTTGATTGGAGAAGTGTGGTGCAGCGCTGTCCAGGTGAAGATGCACTTGCTTTTGGCCAAGCCAAGCTCCGAATCGTATTTAGATGGAGAAACAGTAAGGCTGAAGTTGCTGCTGGGGGGAGATTTAGACAGGCAGTAAGTCTTGATGGACTTCACTGTGCGCACAAGTGCCTGATAGTTGGTCTCTCGTTTTTCCGGGCAGCAATCAACACTAGAAAAGAAGAGAAAAGGAAAGTCCCGAGCCAGTAAGTCTTGATTGCATAGAAGTGCAATGCAGGCGGAGAGGCATTACAGTGATGTTTCCGTCTGCATGGAGCCGAGCCACGGCGCAAGTGGTACACAAGGCTGCCTGCACCAGTATTCCATGTGACTCAGAGGTGGGAGCGAAAGCGGCAAGGATAACGAATAAATTGCCTTACCTGAAGGGAGCTAGTACAATGAATGAGCCTCTGATGTTTATGCGTTGGCAGGTTGGTTTGCAGGGCGAAATAGTAGGCGACGTGGTGGCGATGCACAATTGTGCATGTGTGCCCGCGTGTAGGCGTAGCTTGCGGCGATGGTGTGGAGTCTCTTTGGCGGCGGAGAGTCATGATACGATTCACGGATACGGATACAATAACAGTATATAATAAACTTAGTACCTAGCTATGGCGTGAGAGTCGCCTGGGTGGCCCTGCAAGACGAGTACAACCTTGGCAGCCAAGTAAAAGGCCCAGATGCTTGCATGACAGATTCTGTATCTGCTTTGTGTGTTTTTCTTCTTTTCTCCAAATTTCCATCCTTTACTCTACAGTATTTTCGTCTTGTCTCTCGTCTTGCTCTGGCTACCACCTGGAAAGCCACCTCGCGGGCGCCTGCCACCTGCTTGCCTGCCTGCGCATCCATCCACTGGAACCCGCTGTAGCACCCCTGTCACTTCTTCAAGCTCCTCCCCCGCAAATGGGTCATGGCGTCGATCCTCACGTTGAATCAGACGAGTTGACATGTCAATATTAAAGCTACGGCTCGCCTGCAAAAGGACACGAAAAAGCCCCCATCTTCACCAGCCCAGCGCGTCTCTGGTCAAGACGTTCCTTTCCCTAACTCTAGCTAGCAAGTTTCGATAGGCATTGGTTATAAGGTAGGCAGGTAGCCAGCCCGACTAAAAAGCCCTACCTAGCAAGCTTCTCGCCATATTCGGGGTAGTTCTCTCCGCTCTCCGCTAGGCTGCCAGACCGGGCCAGCTACTGATTCTACTCCAACAACTCAATTGGCTAGGTAGCTACGCAGCAGTACGTAAAGCTAGGCCATACCCATCCAGCTCAACACTTTCTCGTCGTCACTCCTCTCCTCATCCTCCTGCTTCTCTCCACCATTGCAGCATACTCATCTTTCATGTTGCTCAATACTCTATAAGCCTGTTGATCCCAGCTCCCATCTCACCTTTTCGCATCGGCGCAATCGGCTCCAAAACATGGCTGGCATCATCCTGTAAGAACCACACAGACCCGTTCCATCTTCCCGCCCGAGTGGGCTTTTGCGGCTTTCCCCGCCAGCGTTTTGCGCACGCGACCACCCAACAGCCGGCCACGACTTTTTTGGATACCCTACTAAGGTATGCTGACGACGTTCCGCCTGGTCCACAGTCGTAACCGCGGCCTCTTTGCCTTGAGCTTCCTCGCCGCGACCGCCACCACCATGGCCTTCAAGTACAAGTCCGACGCCTACCGCTCCAACGAGATTGTCCAGCAGCAGCGCAAGGCCCCCAACGGCTACGTGAGCGTCGACCGCAGCGGCGGTGGCATCTGAGCCCATCAGTGGCGAATACCTACCCAGCGCCGACGTAACCACGAAAAAAAAAAACGAAATAGGATGAAATGCGCACGCCTTCACGCTCCCGGTACAATCGACAGATTTTTTGCGACACGACGCTTCAGGACGGGGAACTTATAATCATGTCGGCCCAGAAGTAGGCAAACACTAGTTCAACGGCCGACGACCGCGACAAACACTGTACATTACCCCACACTTGCATGGAAAGGTCATACAATTGCTTCGCCTAGGCTATGCGCATTTTATATCGACAGGCTCTTGCCAAGATTATTATTTAATTTTGCGAAATCAATGACAATCACAAACCCACTTCGACGTAGAACGCGTATTGTACACTCGCCGCTCCTGCCATTCTGCAATTACCCAGCCACCCGTATGCGAAAGAAACAACCGTGCCAGATGAAATAAGTAGCCCCAGATGAAACGCCGCAGTCGATGCAAACAAAAAATCAAATATACCACTGCAAAAATGACCAAAAATTGACAACCCAAGCTTAGTATGATCCCGCCCGCTTTGAAAAGCCGTCGTCGACTTCATCGTCGCCTCCCTCATCAGACGAGTAGGCGACGCCTTTGCCTTTGCCCCCACCGTCCTGTCGTCCCGAGATCTTGACCTCGCGCAAGCTGCGTCGGCTCACCGGCCGCTTGTTGGAGCTTCGGCTTGGTGTAGAGCTGCCTTTGGCGCGCTTCTCTGATGGCCCGCCGCCGCCGCCTTCGTTGGATGAGTTCCATCTTGTCGGCGGCGTCGATGTGTTCTTCAGATCCCGCATCTCCTTGACCACATCCGCAAAGCTCTCCTCCAGCGTCTTCATGCGTGCCAGCACCAATCGGCCCATCCTGTCCCGGTCTGACGCATCAATGCCGCGCGCCACCCGCATCCGGTTCTCGCGCATCATGGCCATGGCCATTTGCGTCTGGAAGCTTCCCGGCATGCTCAGGTTCATGTGCGAGTCGTCCACGCCCATGCCCGTCTGGTCCGACATGACACTCAGGTCGACCGAGGAAAGCCTACGGTTTTCCCTAAGTCGGGTCCGAGCTGGGTCGATGCTGAGGAGAGCCGTGCGACTGACTCCTCCTACCTCAGTCATACCTGCCGGTGGGGCAATTGGCCGAGGCTTCGTGTCCGCAATGACCGCCGCCTTTCTGACGGGACTGCGACGTCCAGAGCTCGTGGGGCCCTCCCCAGCCGTGTTGCGGCCGCTGCTCCCGGGTTTATTGGCCAGCGCCGGCTTTGATGGGGACTTGGTCATGACAGCGGGCGCTAGAGCGGCCTCTTGTTCGGGGTTGAACAGAATGGTGTTTGTTGACAGCGTGCGACTGTGCATTCCACGACGTTGGTTGGATGCGCGAGGGGTGGCTGGTGCTTTAGGTGCCATGGCACCATAAGAACCGTGTGACGAAGCCAACTTGCCAATGCTAGCGCCAAGAACCGGGCCGAAATAGTCTCCCTGTCTCGCCATCAAGCGAGTCTTGTCCGCACTGGCACCTTGTCCGAGGTTTGTGGCCACATCTTCTTCGTCTTCATCGTTTGTAACAAGCTCATCATCGCCATCTGCGTCTGTCTGATCCTTGAATTCGACATTGAAAGGCGGCAGTCTAGAGGCAGACGTTGTCCTCGGACCAAATGCTCCGCTGTTGGGCAGGAATTCCGCAGGGTCACTGGCTATAGATCTCATGTCAGACACATGACGTAGCTGAGATCCTCGTTCCCAGCCGACACTCATTCGTCGTTGCCAGTCTGGCACTGCGCGGCTGTCAATGGTAGGCCACTGTTTGCCATTCTCGTCCTCGTCATGTTGCTCCATCCAGTTACGAATGGCATTCTGCGTCTTGCGCCGCTCGTTCCTTCGTTGCGTACGCAATGTTGCACTTGCCGGGGCTCGCCTGAATAATTCGTCTAGCGCGCGATCTTTCTGGAAGCCTGCGACAGACTCCTCCCGAACCCTGATGTTGGGACTGAACAGAGCTGTGCGGTTGACAGCATCTCCAAATGAGATCGCGCGGCGCCTGCCTCTCCCGTGGTTTTCGACTAGATCAGTGGGCTCGAACATAGAAGGCGCTAGCCAGAATCTCTCATAAAGATAGATGAAGAAGAGAATTGGAAAGTGAGTCGCTTTGATGATGGTTCGGTTCAACCACACAAATTGCCTGAGTGGCATGCAGTACCGAAGCGGCATTAGCACCCATGCAAAGATATTTGTGGGAGCTATGTATGAAAACAAAGCATCGTTCTTTACCATGGATATCGTGTTGATGGCAAAGACAAATTGATGCTCCTCCGTGGCGTTGGAAGCGATTGCGGTAAAGGAATTGGTCAGCACCGTAATGAGGATCGTGACAACCAGGTAGTGACAGATAATGAGAAACACCACCATCAGAGATCTCGCCAGCCAATTATAGGTGGGCCAGACATCCCAGACAGCAGGCGTGAAGCCCATGAGAATTTGAAAAATCTTGTAGGCAACCTCGCTACCATCGCTCTGCACATTCGACAGCGTGAAGAAGACATAAAAGCCGCTGCACATGATAAGAACCAGTGTAAAAACGGCAGCAAGATCGAGCGTCATCAAACGGAACGCAATCAGAAGCTGCGAGAAGTACTGGTAATGATCAAGCACACTGAAAATGCGCGGGAGGAGCAAAATTGCATTGGCGGCCAGAACATCATAAGCCATATCGTTCCAGTGATGCGGGTCGACAAGGAAGACTCCATACGCGCGCATGCAATAGTAGACAATGAGCAATACCAAGATGCCGAGATCAAACACATTCCAGAAGCTCATGATGTACAGGGCAAATCCCTGTTCGTTGAAACCAACCAACTCATCAAGCATGAAGCCAGCACTCCAGAACCAAAAGACCAGCTCTAGTCCACTGATGTGAACGGACCGTTGGATCAGAACGGCTAGGAACAGCCCAATCAAGACTGCCAGCGACAGCGTGGACAGAAATGACCGATAACGGGGCACTCGGAGACGGGAGAGCTTGAACATGGAAGCCTGTCGTGGGTCGTACAGCATGACAGTGCGGCGTCCATTTGGGACATGATACTGGGCATGTCTAGGCGCTGTGTTGCCCAAAAGAGGCGTCCTATCATCTGGTTTGTTTGGAGATTCATTCACATGGCTGTATAGACCGCTGGGAGCTTCCTCTCTATGTAGTGTATCGGCAGAGGAGTAGAAGGAAATGGCGCCGTTCCAGATGGCTTCGAGCTGCTGAACGACGACAGGGTGTGCGAGAAAGTGCTTGGCCGATGCACGGATGGCCACCTCAAGTGTAGATGTTCGCGACGCGGTCAATGTGCCTTTAGCTTTTCCAGTAGCTCGGCTGGCAATAACTTCGGGTGCGCCTGGGAGGCCTTGAAGGGGATAGAAGTCGTAGGCCAGCGCATCGATCAGCTCGCGAGTGGAATACTCTTTGAGCATCTTGAGTGCCAGAAGCTCGCAGACTTTGGATCGAGTGTGACTGATTCCTGTATTGGCGGCATATCGCTGGCCTTCCTTGTTGAACTGCAGGCAGTTGGCCATGAGAGCATACAGAGTGGCTCGCGAAAAGTGCTGGGCGCGGATCTGCTGCTGCATCGGCTTGACGAGGAACTGCGATACCTGGGGAGAGCGCAGCTGCTCCCAAGTCAGTGACGTTTCGGTTCGCGCAGACACTATGATTCGAATAGCATGGGTTATGTTATAGACAGGGAGGGTATCTGTGGAAGCAGCCACTTGTTAGTTGGAGATGTAGAGTACGCTTAAAACCAGACATTACACACCAAGATGGCTGGAAGAGAAGAGCGGGATGACGGGCAGGCCACCAGGTCCCTGCTGCTCGGCATCGGGTAGATCATCCACGGCGTCTTCGTCTTCGTCCTCTTGGTTCAGGGCGGCGCCGTCGTCGAGACCTTGGTCAAAGTCATCCTCGTCCTCTTCGTCATCATCGGCCTCTGTAAAATCGGCAGTGGCATGCACACGAGCAAAGAACTGGCGCGGCAGTCGTTGAGGTGGTGGCGACGGGCTGTAGGTCTGCTGAGGACCAGCACGGCGTTGTCTGCCGTGGCGGGAGGCGAACATGGTCCCGAGCTGGAGCGTGCCCGGCAATCTACGCGTCCTGAGGCGCCATCAGGCGTTTGGGGAAGCAGTGACAGTGTAGAGGATGTGTTGGCGGCGACGTGTCTTGCACCACACCCACTGCAGATGCCCTGGTCGAGTTGGCGTGCAGGAGGCAAGGAGATAAATAGGGTGCAGATGCACGAGAATCGAGATTTCGAGGTTGAGCAGAGCAGTTGCGGTGCGACAAGGGGTGGTGCTGGAGCTGGAGTTGGTGTGGCGGCTGCCCCCTTCAGGCGAGCCAAAGTCAGACACAAACTCGCCAGCCGCAAGACTGACTCCCTTGGTACAATGCTACCTACCAGCATCCGATCGACGGGCCAACTGGACAGGAAAATTCTTGCTTATTTTTATGCGCGCGCTTTTTGTTCAGCTGCAATTCTCCAGTTAATTTTCTTCGAGTCTGTCACTGACAGACGGCACCATGGACGCCATGAGAACTGAATAGCGGGGTGCAAGACAGGCTCATTTGTTTAGTGCAGCCAGAGGACGACATTGAGATTACAGTACCCATAGCGGCTCCGTTGAGGCCCTGGCAGTGGACATGGGCTGAACAATGCCTTGTTTGCGGATTTTGGCAAGACTCTGCAATTCTGTCCTTGTTTTTTTTTTCTCAAGTTTCTTAGTCTTCTCTGTCTCGATATGCTTTGACTTGCATCTCGCTCGCATCCACCATATCTATGATAACAGCTGCAGCCCATTCATTTCGCAGACGCTGCAGGCTGGGGTTATGCAGGTGGACGCATGACACCATCTAGCTCCCCCACTGGGCGCATCCGACGCTGATAATTGGACGATCATGCTGCACGTTCTGCAGGCTAGTCATGGGTTTCTGCTGGTTTTTTGCCTTGTGATATCACAAACTGCTGCTGCGGTCAAGACCAACCCCCAGAAGCATTTATTTCGATGACGATCTCTTGCATTTCCTCTATCCCTATCCGTAGTTGATACGTCTTGCAAGGCATCACCGCTAGGTACGCAACGGGCACCAGACACGGTTATGCTACTTTCACAGCCTAAATCTTGTTCCGGCATCGGCAGCTTGACGGTAACTTTCGCTATCTTGCGGCGATTCGTGGAAAATGATCACTTTTGGAAAAAAATGTGAAGAGAAACATACAACCCAAGCTTCTGTTTATCACAGGCGCCTGCTATACACAATAACTAATAATTACCAAAAACACATTCCTGTAGGGTAATGCGTCGCACGATGTCTCTTCGGCATGTGGCTTAGTCGATCGTGGCGCAAACCCGTGGCGCGAGCTATCAAAATCGGGATAGCTCCGATTCATCCAAGTTAGGCAGCTCCGAAACCTTGTTCGCTGACCCGCTCTACTCTCTCCTCTGTTAAATCTTCAAGCCCTGCTTTGCCATTCAAGGTTTTATCCTTGTAGCCATTAGTTTTGAGATGATGCATGAAACTGGATGCTGATCTTACCAGTAGGCTAGTTGGCAAGAAACTGGAGCCGAACCGTATCGTACCCGCCATCGGCCCCCTCCAAATTTTCCCAGAAGCTCCTGTAAGGACATCGCTAACGACAGCCTTGGCAAAGTCGGCGGCCGGCACTCGCTTGATGCCATCATCAGGCCCTGCGAGTCTGCTCATTGCAGCCTCGACCGACTCCACCTTGTAGGGAGACGTGTGGGCAAGGCTGACTGTGGTTGAGCCCTTCATGATGTTTGTGTCCACGGCACCGGTAACCAATGAGATAACACGGATTCGAAGCGGCTGCAACTCCAACCGCATTGTTTCACTGAGCATCTCGACGGCGGCTTTGCTGGCTTGGTATACCCCCATCCAGGGTGCATGGACATGCCCAGAAATGGAGCAGACGTTGACGATACAGCCGTTGTTGGGCGCCATCAACAGCGGGGCGAACGCTTGGCTCATCAACAAGACACCAAAAAAGTTGACATCGAATATTGCCCTGGCCACTGCGAGTTTTGTCTCGAGAACCGGCGCAACATGCTGCGCTCCAGAGTTGTTGACCAGGTAGTCGAGCTTGCCCGTCACAGCACGTACTTGCGCGACGGCGGCCTCAATCGACGCCTCGTCCGTGACATCCAGGCGAATGAGCGTTACATTCGCCAAGGTTGCAATGTGTTCCATTTTCGACAGGTCACGAGCCGTGGCAAAGACATGAAGGCCGCGGCTCTGAAACTCCAGTACCAATGCCGAGCCAATGCCACCTTTGCTGCAGCCAGTGATGAGGACCGATTGCTGAGCGGCAGTCATTGTGTACAAAACTTTGGGAAGTATGAAAAGTGTACAAAATTGACAGTCGAGTTGCACAAAAAAAATTCAAGTGCCTGGAATAGTTATAGTTATACGGTATGTATTAACGGAACTAGTAGCGAGGTCTATTAGAATTAGTTCACCAACTCCGCGCCAAATTGTCGCGAAGCGTTCTGCTCGTTGTGCGGAGTTTGCCAAGGCAGTTATGCTATTGCGTACCCCACGGACGAATTGTTGCTCCTTTTTTTAACACTTACACGGCCCCGGCTGGAATATACATGGTACACTGAACAGAGGCGCGGGATAAGGCTCGATGCGACAGGATGTATTCCCCCGAGCCCGACCTGGTTCAGGATTCAGGACGCTGGAGCAGGGCCATGATGTGCCGTGGTTATGCACAAACTCACAGCTAGCTAAAAGAGGGAGCGATGCTGTTGGCGCTCTAAACAATCACGGCTAGGCATGGATTCGATGCATACTGCCATTCAAAACCTCGGCGTAGTCTGGCCCTGAAGAGAAGAGAAATTTGAATCATTAACCAGCACCCGGTGATTCTGTCTAGTTATAGACAGGCGGCGAATAGGACAGCCTGGCGGACAGCGATTGAGGTGCGATACAGGCTACAGCAGATTCAGCAGTGTGGGGCCCTTGATGCTTTCGCTCCTTGCATTGGACAGCCTGCTTTTCAGGGGCCTCAACGATAAATCTGGTCACAAGGCTCCATGCTAAATTGTAGTTGCAACATGGCGGTGCACAGTAATTAAACATGGTTACACTCGAGTTCCGAATCTGGCTCTGTCCGAGTTTCTTGGTAACTTAACTGGCTACCCTAGGTAAGGGACCGAACGTGGACTGGCGTCATGCTGATGACCGAACTTTTGCCTACAGGCACTCAGCTGCTGCATTGAAACAGCTGCTCAAGTCAAGACTAGACCACATTTGCCCGACGAACAAACGTGTCAGCAAGAGAGACCAGGCCAAGCCCATAATATTGAGTTTTGGCTCATCGAATGCGCAGAGCAATATTTATGGTTGTCGACTTTGTTTCATGCAGCTCCATTGAGTGGCGGCCAGTAGCGGGCCAATCAGTGGCAATGGGGGACCAAAGGAGTTGGTCCCTGGTCGCTAGCGCGGGGCCTAGCAATCCTAATTAGTGATAGTCTCAGGGGATGGGACGGTTAGAATCCTTGGCTCCAGGGCTTTTGGCGCCCTGTAAGCTTCCTCCGAACCTGCTGTGGTCAGACAAACGGACTCGCAACGCCCAGCTGCCAGCGGACTAGGTACGGACCAGGCTAGCAGAGGTACCAGTACCAGTAATGAAATCAACCACCAAAAATATGGACTTGTTCCTGGATAATTGTATGGAAAACCATCCCTGGTCCATTTCCCCGTTGACCCTTTTCTATTACCCTGCTTAACTGGCTCGCCCATTTTCACATCGGCTGCTCGGACGCGATTTCGTGTCATTCCTCACCAGAACCACGTTTGAGCACTAGCCCTTGCTTCTCAACTCTGCCCATCACCGACTGCTGCCACAGTTACCGGCGTGGAGCCCTACCGTCTCAGGCATAATTGTAGCGCCTTGCGTGAAACCCGCGCCGCCAGCTCCTGCCTGCCAACAGCCAGACCCGCGACCACTTCTCGAGCGCACGCCACTCAATTGGCGGCTCCAACACTGAATGGAAGATTGGCCCGCTCCAGAGGGCTTCTGACGTCGTCGCCGTGGGCTCAACCGCTCCTAGTTCCGCTACTTCTGCGACACATTCCAGGCAGCTCGACCATACTCAGTACACCGGTAAACGGCCACTGCCATGGCTCACGCCACCGCCATGCAGCCCTTCTCCGACCAGAACCACCCCCACGTCGACGAAAAGCCTCGAAAATCGGTCAACTCCGCCGAGAGACCTCCTCCAACTACCACGACGGAAGACGATGCTGACGCAGAGACGCCCAAGATGGCCCACGACTCCATGGTGACCGTCCGCTTGTCTGAACCGCCATCCCTGACTCTTGACATGCCCTCTGCCTCCGACTCAGAGCCTGTACCGACCCCCGACTCAGAGCCAGCATCGAGCCCCGTTGTCAGCCCCAAGAATGTTGAGCACGAGACGATCAAAAGCTCAGAAGATAGCATATCCCTCCAGACTCCCGATATCAATAACCAACAAAGCCCCCGAGAAAGCGTGCCAATCGTCCGGGATTCGAGAACAACGCTGCCCCGAGTCGATACGACCCGCAGTTTGCAAGACGAACTAGGCCAATACGAAGATGTCACTAGTGATACCTCGGACGACATGGAAGAGGTAAATTGGGAGGAGTTGGAAAAGACCGAAGATCAACAAACGAAAGACGAAGAGACAGACAATGTAGGTGCATTCCCTCCAGCCTCTCCATAAGACTGTCTACAGCGACGCAAATACTAATCTCGCCAAACCTAGTCGACGGCACTGCTTCTCGCCAGGCTTGAATCGGAAAACGCAAAGTTGGCTACGAACCCCAAGACCGTCAAAGTCCAAGCCGTCGAGCGAATCATGGTGTCCAAAACCCGACCGCCTTCCATGGCACAGCTTCGCCAAATGATGAGCAGCCCAGCACCCCCCGAGCTTCGATACTCGATGCTGCCACCTCCTCCCATGACCGACCTTGAGTTCTACGCCGCTCTGGTCAAAGACTACCAGCAGACTGCCGCTCGCCTGCCAACATTACTGTCGAACAAGATCAGAAAGGGTATTCCCCCGCCGCTTCGAGGCGTCGTATGGATAAGCATGTCAAGCTCAAGAGATGCGCAGCTAGAAGATCAATTCGATCGCTTCAGTGGCGAATCTAGTCCTTATGAGCTCCTGATTGGCAAAGATCTTGGCCGAAGCTTCCCAGGAGTCGACATGTTCCGTGACCCAGACGGCGACGGACAACGTATGCTTGGAAATGTTCTCAAAGCCTTTAGTCTCTACGACACAAAAATTGGATACTGTCAAGGCTTGGCATTCCTGGTTGGCCCATTGCTCATGCATATGCCAGATAAGCAGGCGTTCTGCGTCTTGATTCGGTATGAACACTTGCTTGCTATGTATCAGATCTCGTCACTAACAGCAGGCAGTCTCATGGAGCGATACGACTTGAGAACTTGCTTCCTGCCCGACCTATCAGGACTGCATGTGCGCATCTATCAATTCCGAGAACTTTTGCGACAGAATTTTCCCGCCCTCTCCGCCCATCTGGAAGAGCTGCAAGTGGAAACTGCCTATGTTTCCCAATGGTTTCTTAGTTTCTTTGCAGTCACATGCCCGCTCCCCATGCTGTTCCGCATATATGACGTGATCTTCGCCGAGGGAGCATCGGAGACGCTCATGCGCGTTGCTCTTTCGCTGATGCGGAAAAACGAGGCTCGGCTGCTGGCTTGCCAGGAACTGGAAGATGTGATGCAACTGTTGCTCTCCCGCGGCCTCTGGGATTGCTACTACTATGACGCAGACGAGTTTGTGCAGGATTTTGCAAGCCTGACCGGCGTTATCTCTCGGGAAAAGCTGGCCCAACTTGAACAAGCCTACCGAGAGTCACTTATTGCTACAGCCAACGCTGCTCGTGCCTCTGACATTACGACGGCAGCTAGCCGTTTCCTGGGGCGTATTTGGGCGACTTCCAACACCAAGACTGCAACATTGGCTCCCGGCCTTGGTGCTCCCGGGAAACAATTCAACATCTTGAGACGAAGCACGTCGAAGCAAAGCCTCGCATCTACTCTGAATTCAGTCGAAGCGAGCTCTGCCAGCGTTAAAAGCTCTACCTCCACAGACGGAACCAGCTTGTCACGAGATTCTGCCAATCCTGAAGATGGATCCTATAGCCGAGAATCTACACCGGTGAGGCCGAAAGCCGCGACGTCAAAAACGACAGAGGATCGATATTTGCATAGTCAGATTGAAGATCTGCTGACCGCTCTTACTGAGCTACAGCGCAGCAATGCTGTTGTGACAAATCAGTTGCAGCGTGAACGCGAAGAGAGAGACGAGGATCGCCGAGCTGTGCGCTCTCTGCTTGACGGTCTGCGTAGGCGAGTGGACAATTCGGAGCCGGACAGCGCAGATGTGATGGCACGACATCTTCGAGACTCAGCCATTGCCGAAGATATTGAAGACGAAGAGGACGCAGAGGACGCAGAGGATGACGCAGCTGAAGAAAGCGATGACACCGCTACTGCCGACGACATCAGCATACCGACAGACGTTTCTGCGATAGACGCTGAGGACGACGAAGTGGCGACACCGATGGCAGAAGAGAGGAAGAGAGGACTCGGGCACGAAGAGACTTTGGCGGTGCTCGAGGAACCGGCCGCGCCTCCATCGACCGAGGATCTATCAGTGCTCTTGGATCGGGTAGAAACAAGATTCGCGCAGGAAGCCAGTAGGTTGAAACACCGATCATCAATGCTCTTGACCAAATCTCAATTACGAGAAGAATTGTCGCAAGCAAAAGCGGAACTTGCGGCGGTGACAGCGCAATGCCAAGATCTCAACAGGCGCATATATGATATGGACCAAGAGATGGCTGCGACAAAGGAACAACTGAGAGACCGCCATGGCCATGTGCGAACACTGCATGTAGAAAAGCAAAAGCTTGAGAAGCAACTACACAGCCTCCGGACGTCGCGGGCATCGGCGAGCCCGTCGTACGATACAGGATCGAAAGGTGCAGACATGGACTGGGCCGCGGCTAAAGGCGTGAGCGTGGCCGGGCTGCGAGAGCTGAAGCTTGGACGTAGCAGATCCACGCCGTCAACTCAGGGTAGCATATATAACAGGCGTATTTCGTCACTGCCACAGCCAGGCGATATTTTGAGCGAATCACCGCCGAGCGAGCATGAGGCACTGTTACTGGAGCTGGTACAGGCCAAGACGGCTGAGGCGACGGCAAGGCAAGAGGCAGAAGAGGCGAAGCAGAGGCTCGAAGCCCTGCGCAAGGCAACAGGTCTCGCGCCTGGCGACTCCCCATCGGCAGCGCCGGTAGCAGTAGGAGCCATGGGTATGTTCGGACGACTAACTGGGCAAGGTCTGGCAGCAGCACCAACGCCAACGCCAGAGCCGGCTGGGAAATTGACAGCTTCGGGGTCGACCAATCCGGCGGCTGGTGGGGGGTTTTGGGGATGGAGAAGATGAAGACCGAAGTCAAGGCTGCATTGAATTTTTCTTGTACATAGGCATTCCACGGACAGAAAAGATTTGTCTCCGTGGGGTATATAATTGGTGAAGCAGCTTTTGGTTTGGGTTTCGATGCTGATTAAGGAAAAGAGAGCGGGCTAAGACGGGGATGGTCGCCATATACGTAGCAGTACCAGTATTGGGTTGGGAATGCAATGGAAGACATGTACAGCAAGGAAAGACGGCAGTGGTATTATTGAAAGGCAGATGTTGGCAATACAGACTGACAATGAGGATGAATATTGCAAATAGTGATGGTTGTTCTACATGTGCTGTCCATGAGCTGGTTTGTGTTTTGGGGAGAGCAGTGTATGTGGTGCATCTTCGTGCTGCAGTACTACGTAGTAGGCAATGGCGCCACGCCTCGGCAGTTGTGATGGTGAGCCTGCGCAAGCTACTCCATTATTAGTAGTACTGATGGAGGTATAAAGTGTCTTGGGGACTGGCACGTGCTCACATGTAGACGACGCGCAGGTGATGAAAGCACGCGGGGAAAACATCAAAAGCTGTAGGAACAGAGCTGCACGCACTGCAATAATCGAGAGTGTGTACCGCACCGTTTTAGAAGAGCAAATCAGCCGACCGAGTCGTGAGTTTTGGAGCTGTCGGGGATGCCATCGTATCCTGCAACTCGGACTCTTGACTAACTAGTACAGGTACGGAATTGGCGGATGGAGAGGCAGGTAATGTGTACCTGCGGACTGGGTGTGCAGCGGCGTTATCGAGCCAACCAGGGGCGCGCAACGGGCCGCATTGTCGGCTGGAATGGTATCGAGCCAAGCAAGATTGAGGTAGCCTGTACAGACGACTTCTCTTGCCAGAATGTCGCGGAGCAAAAGAGAGACGTGAATGGATTGTTTGGCTAAATTTAAAAGTAGAAATGGCAGTGATTAGCAGTCCCTACCTACGTCTGGCCACGCTCCCTTTTTCCTGGTCCAGTTCATTTATCAGTATGCAGAGGCCTAGACTGGTGCAAACAGTATTTGTATGGTTGGGTACTTGAAGTCCAACGGATTGTTTTTTTTTTGGTGTGATGAAGGGACTCGTTTCAAGGTTCTGGACTTAGTTCGGACCCTGCAGAAGGAAGCAGCTATTGATCAATCCTAGTTGATGCTGAGAATCGAGGGCGGTAATTGGGTAGATGGCCCTGGAGTCATGCTATTTTATCCCCGACGATATAATAAAGAAGCCCTGATATCTAACAAATGCTCCGGCGGCAGGCTCTCTTTACTGGGTCCGTTGGTCTTGTTTGTTCCGCTCTGCCTGGTCCGGCTTGCGGGTGGGCGGGCACCTAGCAACAGCGATGAAAATACCTACAAAATCGGTCGCCCTGGTGTTTTTCAGGATACGATGCGCCTGAAGAGAGTAGCTTCTGCCGCGCGGTCTGATGTGCATGCGATGAGCCGTTTGTGAATCAGAGTCAGGCGAATGCATGCCAGCTCTGTACGCGGGAGCTTCAATGATCAGTCATGTAGCTACAGTGCCTACGTGGCTAAATTTAGTGTTGGACCTCGGCGAAATGTCCACTTGAGCAGCCTTGTTCCTGCAAATGCTGCTCTTGCGAGTGCGACCTTGGCTGATAACTATTCCCATCAGCCAAGAAAAGCTCGAGAGGAAACTGTACCGGCAGACCGCCTACCACCCCTGATATCGCAGCCCAAGTATACAGGTACCTGACTACCGGATGCGTTTGAAGCAATTGGACACAACATCATCGTTCAACAGAGCTGAACCGGCGGTTGGGATGGCATCGTAACAGGTTTGGCTGGCCACTTTTTTTCGTCGTCTTCATTGTGTCGTCATCAGCTGCTAAAATCATGCTGTCGTGTGCGTGGCTTGTGCTGCCCCGTCGGGCGCTGCTTGCTGATCGAGGCGCGCCGCACGCCTGGCAACCAACCGGGGGCAGGAGAACCAGTAAAAAAACGATGAAACCCGGTAAAAGCCTGGAAATGGGAGCAGTTCATCCGCTGTAATTTAGCGCTCAATCCGCTGTAATTAGCGCACATGCTGCCTTGGCTGGCGAACCTGCACTAAAATTACAGCACCCAACAGCACGTCTACAGCGCACCAGCCACGCCACAACGCCTCCATTCCCCCCTCCATCAGATGCTGGCTGCCCCCCTTCTGTTTCGTTTTCTGGCAATTTGGCTTCTGACCTTGAAAGCTGCTCTCCGCCCTTTTCGCTCTCTGTCCTCTTCCATCCCACAAGAATCGAACTTTGCCTCCTTCACCATCACATATCCTGTCACAACACAATCCGAACCAGATATTTTCATCAAGTACGTGGTCTTTCTATCCAAAGCTTCCGCCCGCCCCGTTCCTGGGACGGACAACGCCTCCCTTTGCCCGCTGCTAGCCTCCTTGACGGGCCCCCTACATCCACACCCGGGAAGCTTCCAGCTCTCGCTAACAGGGTCTCTTGCCCCTTACGCAGCCAGGAAAAAAATAATCAAGCAACCTGCTCGCACTCTGTGCCAAACATCACCATACCACTTGTACACACCTTCGGTCCTAGCTCGTTTACCCTTCGAAATCGATCCAGAATCCGGCAAACATGACTGATATCGCTGATGCGCCTCTGCCCGTCAACGGCAACTCTCCTTTCGAGAAGAACAGTATGGTGCGTCTACCAGCTTTTTTCTGCTGCCCCCTTCCCCTCTTGTGGCCTACAGCTAACAGGAGACAGTTTAGCATGTGACGCACACTTGACCGCGTGGCCTGAACAACTAACACATGGCCTTTAGATGCCTCTGTCGCTGCCAAGCCTGCTGCCAATGGTATGTTTACAGTCGCGACAGATGTAAACTTTTTTCCTCGACTTCCGACAACTAACACGCTTGCCTTTGCGCCGCACCCTTGATAGGCCGCAAGTCCCTCGACGCTCAGCCCGTGACGCACTATCACTCCTTCTTCGCTGAGCTCCTCTCCTGGAAGAACCCTCGTAAGCCCTTTCCATCAAAATTTGCGTTCTTTCAAGCGCACGACTGTCTAACCGCTGCCGACCTTTGCAGGCAACTCTGCCATCGCCTATGGCTCCATTGTTACCTTCATTCTCGCCGCCCGCTACTTCGACATTATTCGCTGGGCCTTCAAGCTCTCATGGATGACCCTCGCCGTCACTATCAGTGCCGAGGTTGCTGGCAGGCTTGTCCTTAACAATGGCATTACTTCCCAGCTCCGCCCTCGCCGCTACTACACCATCCACCGCGACACCGTCGACGGCGTTATTGGCGACGTCCACGAGCTCGCCAACTTCTTTATCATCGAGGGCCAGCGCATTCTCTTTGCCGAGAACATTGGCATCTCCGCTATTGTAAGATTTGCTTCCTCCTGGTAGCCCACTATGCGGCCTTGACTGACAATGACGTAGGCCGGTCTTGCTGCCTTCATCTCCTACTTCCTCGTCAAGCTTGTTCCTTACTGGGGTCTTGCCATCCTCGGCACCACTCTGGCTTTCTTTGTTCCTCTTGTCTACGCTGCCAACAAAGAGCTCATTGATGAGCACCTTCAGAACGCCTCCGAAGTCATCAACGCTCAGACTGCTCAGGTTCGCGACGCCGCCCAGAAGCAGGCCGATCAGCTCACTACTCTTGGCAAGCAGTATGCTGGCGACTACACTGGCAAGGTCCAGGACATGATTCGCGGCCGCCCTGCGCCTACCGCGACCTCGACTGCTCCCGAAAAGATCCCCGTTGCCAAGGTCAAGGGTCCCGAGTTCCCTGTTGCTCCTACCGAGGAGCCCATCGCTGTCACTAAGGAGTCCGCTCCCGAGACGACTGAGCTTCCCGAGATCCCTGCTGTTCCCGAGCAGGAGCCTCTGATCACCGCTTAAACGCTAGATTCGCAATGGCGTCCACGTGCACATGATATACGAGCATGGCCGGGTTTGTGCTTGACGGAGAAAATGCCACAAGCACACCTAGCCAGACCTCGTCCTACGACAATATGGGCTTACGACGATTTGGGCTTTGATGTGGAAGTGTTTTGCGATTCTCGACGACTTTCATCCCTTTCTGGTTTCTGCACGCATTTCTCGGCTGGAGGCCAGTCGGGACTGCCTTCAAAGCATGGCGTCTTGCTGGAAAGCATCATTCAGAGTGTTTTCCATGGAATTGTTGTACTCATGTAGGAAAAGAAAACGAACAAGGAGACAGCTGGGGAAATGCGGTGCAACATGGCGATTTTGATGTTAATGGCGGTGGTAACGAGCATGTTTCCTTCATATCCTTGGGCTCAGTCAGGCTGCATTGCTTTGATGGAACGTGAGCCTTCAAGGTCAATTGGTGATTGAGACTGCACAGCGCGTCTACATGTGTGTTTGCGTTTGTTTGTGTATCTTGGCAACGGGCCCTGCTTAGTAGCTTTTACCTACCAATTGCTTTCAGCTGATTCGCTTATCCTGCACCCGTGATGATGCTGAGGTTCAACAACGGAGGTCCAACGCAATCCTTGATCATGTAAGCCATCTGCCTATGTACTTGTATTTCATTGTGTCGTGTAAAAAGATTGCTCCCATTGCTCCGCATAATGCGCGTTATAATGTGCAACTATATACTCTCCAACAAATACAGACATTTTTAATAACCCAATGCAGAACCCAATAGCAAGAGAATGAAAAGACAAGATGCACAGAACTACAAGTAAAACTCCGTGCCACCACATTCTTCCCCCAACTGTCTACTTTCTGCGCTTGCCTCCGGCTCCGCCCTCGTCGCCCGCGGCTCTCTTGCGACCATTCTTGCGCCAAAACTCCTTGGACTCGCGCTTCTCCCGCGCCTCCTTCTTGGCCGCATTGTCGGCCATTTTCTTCTTGAAGACGGTGCGCGTCTCCTCCTTCTTCGCGCGCCGCCTGGCGGCGGCGTCGTTGCGCACCGTGAGCAGCTGCTGCATGAGCGCGCGCGCCTTCTTCTCCTCCGACCCGCCGGCCACGACGGCGCGCTTCTGCATGTACGTCTGCTTCTTCTGGGGCTTGGTCTGGGTGATTTGCGACTTGAAGGGGAGCTCGGCGGCGAGCGCGCGGGGCACCTTGAGGGCGTTGAAGTGGCGGTCCTCGCGCGCAATCTTGCGGTACTGGCTGTTCTTTTGCTGCGGCGCCGTCAGGCCCTGGTCGCGGCGGACCTCGCCCGTCAGGCGCATGGGCTGCCACCCGATGAGGTTGGTGACGGGGTTGCAGAAGCGGTGCGGCTTGATGGGGTACCAGGCGCGCAGAAAGACAATGTCGCTGACGAGGATCTTGTCCTCAAAGGTGGCGCGGAAGTGGCCCTCGGGCTTGGACAGGGCGCGCTTGATCTGGCCGCGGACGCCCGAGACGGTCTTGATGGAGGCGCCTTCAAACTTGGCAATCTCGAGCGACGTGTTGAACATGTCCTTGATAAAGGCCGTGTTCTTGAAAATCTTGTACGGAGTGCCCGTCAGCTTGAGCTTCTTGACAATCTCGGTCGACTCGTCGACGGACAGCACGGTCCCGGTGGCGGCGATGCGGAAGCCCGGCGTGTCGCTCGACATGGAGTTGAAGCACACGAAGCCGCTGTTCGGTGCAATCAGCGGCGCGTAGATGGTGCCGAAGCAGTGCATGTGTTCGGGCGTGTATTTGAGCATGCGGTTGCGCGTGCGCGAGTCAGAGATGGAGTAGATGGGCAGCGACTGGAAGCGCCGCCACCCGAGCGAGAAGATGAGCGGGTCGTTGGTCTTGAGGATCTTCTTGTGCCAGCGGTGCCTCTTGATGCGCACCTGCACGAAGCCCCAGCGGTCCTCGGTCGCTGTGAGCCCGCCCACGATGATGGGCAGTCGCGCGTCAAACCGCGATACAAACTCGGCCGGCACGTTTTCAAGCACCAGCTTTGCATACTTGCCTGCGCGATAACCCTCGACTGCCGACCGCTGACGCTCGTCGAGCTCTCCGTACTCCTCCTTGTTGATGTCGAGCTGCTTCTGAATCATGGCCTTTTGCGCATCGTACCAGTCGTCCTCGCCAAATTCCTGCACGTCGCCGCCTTCGCGTCGCGCGTTGGCCTTGTCGTTGAGGAAGCCGTCGCGGTCCTCCTCCTCGAAGCGCTGACGGAGCTCCTCTTTGCGACGCGCATTCTTTTCGCGCTCTGCCTCGATGTCCTCGATTGTGGGTTGTTCCACGGCCTTGTTCTTGTCCTCGCCTTCCGCGGCCTCAAGATCTTCAAACTCGCCATCGCCTTCGCTGTCCTCCCCAGCGTCCGAGGCACCGTTCCAGCTTTCGCCGTCCTCGTCATCGCCGCCGTCGCGGCGGCTCATGTCGGCTGCGGTGAATTTGCGGCGCAGAGCCTCCATCTGCTCTTCGTCCGCCCACTTTGTCGCCAAGTCTTGATAGTCGTACTCGGGGATGTAGCGGTCGTCTACGAGGTCTTCCTCTTCTCGTGATGTCTTCTTGAAGAAGTTGTCGTCGTCTTCATCTTCAATGTCTTCTTCCTTTTCGTCCTCCTCCTCGCCCCTCCAGCGTTTCAGGGCTTCCTCAGGTGTTATAGATACATCGTACATGAAACGTGCGAGATCTCCAGTGTGATAGGAGCGCTTGCGGCCGTGCATTTTGAACGCCTTGCCAGTCAGATCCTCCTTCCATCGCAGGGCAGCAGCCTCCTCGTCTGAATCGTAGTCTTCCTCTTCTTCCTCATCAGGCTCCGACATGGAACCCAAGTCAGAGTCGCTGTCGGCAAACGCAACATCATCCTCGCCATTGTCCTTGTCTGCGTCCTTGCGGAACATGCTGCCTAGCTTGCCCTCATCGAATTCGGCTTCGGAGGCCTCGTCATCACTGCCGCTGACAAAGCCCTCATCGTCGTCCATGTCCTCGTCGTCATCGCCGACACGCTCCGCCACTCTCGCTTTACGTTGAGTTTTGCGCCCCGTGTTCTGTTCCTCTTGCGGGATATCTTTGATGGTCTCTCCACCCTGAAAGAGCTGTAGCCCCTCGTCCGTTTGGCCGAGCAGTCTTCGCTCGCCCTGAAGGCCAATGATCATTTCCTCACCTTCACCGCGATCTCCTTCATCCTCAGCATCCCGATCAAACGTGAAGCCTTTCTCTTTGGTGATCCAAATGGCGTCGCCGTCAATTTTCAAACCACTGCGATCCGACATGGGGGCGTGGAGCCTCTTTTCCTTCTCGTCGAGTCGTCTCCGGCCTGTCTTGCCTGTAATCTTGGCCAAAGCTTGCTCCATGGCTGGTGTAGGGCAGGGATCTGGCTGCACTTCCATGTTGGCGACTGTAAAATCACCAAGGCCTGGGATATGTACTCGCTGGTCCTGGGCTGCGAAATTTGTGCCCCGGAGGTATCCAGACAGAACAATCGATCGGTCGCATTTGGGGTCGGCTTCAATCTTGGTGGGGTGAGTGATGTCGCGAAAACTGTCGATTATAGTATATGGATGTGCGTTGCGCCAGACGAGGGGGCGTGGGTTTTTCATGACGGACAGGAAGCGAGACAGATTGTGGATTTCGCGGTCAGGATAGCGACCGTTCATGACACCAGATAAATAGAAGAGGTGGGCTCCTTGGTAGAGTTCCGTCCAAAGCCTCTTCTTGAGTCTCTTCTTGGCTTCCTTGAGAGCTTGCGGCTTCTTGAAGAGATCCAAATGTGTCAGGACACCAAAGACGTTGCCTGGCATACCAGTAGCGGCGAGAATGTTGAGAAATTCCATCGTCTCCATTTCGAAGCCGTAGTTGCCATCGATCAGCAGCAGGACAATGTCTGCCACCTTGGCAATATCGACCATGGCCTCGAGCTCATTAGGGCACTCAACAAATGTCAGGCGCTGCTTTTTCGAAGTGATGACGGTAATGGGGCCCTGGGGGTCTGTGATGGTTTCTTTGGCGTATCGGCGGATTAGAGACTTGAGCAGGGTCGTCTTTCCTACACCGGGAGGACCGACGAGGGCCACAAGACGAGGAGGTGCTTCATCGGGAAGTCTGTCGACTAGAGGAACGTGGAATCGTCTTTCTTTGATCTAATTTGGAGGCAAAGGTTAGCATGTATGCGGCACGCGCGCAAACCGGTACTGCGACGCACATCTGAAGACCGAGCGGCCGTTCGCTGGAGCTTTCCGGGGCGCGCAAAGGCAAACGCCTTGGGATTGCGCTCCGCAGTGCTCTGCTGCTTCTTCTCCTTGGATTTGCGGTGCGGCTTGTGTAGCTGCTCCATGGTTGCGGCGTTCTATCGTCGTCTGAAGCAAGAAGAATGAATTGGCTGGCGGCCCTGCCATAAAAATTTCTGGATGGTTGCTTATCGATAAGACCAGCGGGTTGGCCCCGCTGTCTTGTTGCGAAGGAATCATGTCATTATTGGGTTTATTAGACAACTGCCTAACAACTGCTCCATGTCTATGCAAAAGTCTCTTGAAATTACTCTTCTCTTGCAGAATGGAAATCCTGTGTGGCTCATGGGTCTACAGTTCTGGTCCGACTATTTTGTCTTCCCTTCTTGGCCGTCCAGTCAAAACATCTCAATTGTACCTCGGGTACAAGTAGACAAGGCGCTAAAAAAAAAAGGAGACCCCTAAAACTCGTACCGATCTCGAGGCTGCACTAGCGGATATCATAAACGAACCATATGTCAGAATTGTCGTTGATACTGGCAAAACGAGCTCATTAATAAGATTATGCTTGAATCACTCTAAATGTAAACAGAATTGTAGGATGAAGGGAGGTATTGAGCTGCGCTAGCCTGGCTGCTAGGATTGTCAAAGACTTGTAACTTGTAGGTGGTACCTGAGACTTACAAGTCGAGGCCCTGCAGGATTGTAACGGTTGTGCTTTTGGCTTAGACAGGCTGCCCGCCTGTGCCAGTGTCTAAATCTCATTGCCTGCATTCCGCCAAGGAACCCGTAAGAAGCCTGCTGTAGATCCTCGGGCCGCGATACTCAGGTGTATGATAACTATATTTTCCAGGCGATTGGAATGCACAAATGGAGGGTTGTCTTTATTTACAGTGCCGTTCGCCTTGGCTCAGTGGAAGGTTATGGTGCACTACGACCGAAGCATTGCCAGCCATGCAAGGACAGGATTGTGAAAATGTTCCAACTGTTGTTACCTGTGGGTATGCACGTCGAACATGCAACAGACTAGAACCCAAGCACCGAGGACAACTCGCCTCTTGGATGCAGCCAGACGCCCGGACCCACGATGGGCGTCATGTTTCGAACCCCTAGAAACTTCTTTACTCTCTCCGGCTGGTTCTTAATAAACTTGCGATCCACTGTCATGGCATGCGCCTCCTCCGGTGTTAGTGACGTACTTATCACCATGCAGCTCAGAATTCGCCTCTTGTCCGTCCGCGTCTTGTTCTCACCACCGCGATGAACAATGCGACCGCCTAGAAGCAAGCAATCGCCGGCTCTCAGCTCAATCTGCTCGGCTTCTTCCTCGGGATACTTACGACAAGTGGCAAGTGTTCGGCAACACCTACCATGCAACTCGCGGGCGACTGTTTGGCGGGAAAACATGGTGCGGAACAATGTCCATTACGACCTCCGAGAAGCTTGAAAAAGGTACATTGCCCAGGCTCACGGCTCAACAATTCGATATTGTCATTAGTGTGTATGTGCTACAAAGTCCATAATTCTGAAGAAGGCATAGCGGCAAGGAGGGCGCGATAATGGGTACAGCTCGGCACATTGATGAGGCTGCCATGCAGCCAAAGGGGATAACCTATGAAGTACTCAAATGGCTAATTCCCTTTTTTTTCTAAACAGTATGTAGAGCCAGAAAAAGACCTAAACGTAGCTGCAGCAGCCAAAAGGTATAAAACATGAAGTTCTCAGATAGCTAATTCCCTTCTTTTCTAACAGTATGTTGAGCCAGAACAAGGTCGAAACGTAGCTGTGGCAGCCAAAGGGTTAGGGTTACCAGCACGATCGGGTTCATCTAGACGTAGCCGGTCAGAAGACCGTTGATTGCCGTCGCAAACAACATTGATTGCTTTTGCAGGCGCTCCTCAGTAACAACAAACGACTCTGGCAGAAAGTCATCAACATCTTGACCCAAAATCATCTTTGCAACAGCCTCTCCGCTTGACCAGCAGAGAGGCATACCGTAGCCATTGAAGCCAGCGGCGATCCACTCGCCGCCGTCGTCGCCGCCGCGGTTCGTCGCACTGGGTGGTACTTTTCCAACAAGCGGCAGCCGGTCGCCGGTGAAGCCCATGATGCCAGACCAAATCTTCCGCACCTCGTGCTCGCTGGTGTCCTCCCAGCCTTTGATGTAGCACCTGGGCAGCTTGGTGGCGAGATTTTCCGCGCACGGCGCACCCACGACCGAATCGTCGCTCACGAAAATCTCATTGAGCTTGGCCTTTTCACCGCCGATAAACACGTCGCCCGAGTCTGGATTCTGGTTGGCGTAGTATAGACCAAGCTCAATCACATTGGTCTCGGGGTCAAAGTCGCCGCCGCCAACCCTGCTCCAAGTGATGGCATGGCCGTGATTCCCAAACGCCGACGGTGGCTTCTGCGTCGACATGGTACCGCGAAGCGGGTAAATCTTGCTACGAAGGCCAGGCAAGAGGTGGCCGGAGTACCCATTCGTAGCATGCAGAATCTTGGCTGCACGTGTGACGCCGCGAGGCGTAGTCAGCACGTACGGATGCGTGATGTTGCTCGAGTCGTGAGTAATCTCCGTCACCGGTGTGTTGGTCTCAATGGAGAGCCGAGATGCATACTGCTCCTGCAACTGGGCCCAGATTCTGGTGATCAACCGGTATGGCCAGAATGCACCGTTTGGAAAGAGAATCGCACCCGATTTGGCCTTGAAGTTGTACTTCTGAGGCGGCGCCTGTCAGCAAAAATGCAAATTAGAACTAGGAACAAGTTTTCTGATTACTTACCTTGGCGAGTTCTTCAGGTGTCAGTATTTGAGACTTGCCCGCCTCCTCAGTCACATACTGTTCATACAGCTTGAACCCCTCCTTCTCGTCGTTGAAAGACTCATCGTCATCAAAGGCAATCACGTCCAAAGTCCTCCGCACGACGCTTGCCTCTCTAAACTCGTCAGAAGAGTTTGCCAAAGAGTGCATCTTCTCAAGTGTTCTGTTTGCGAAGCGTGCCATCTTCACAGCCTGTTCCTGGCCAAACTGATCAACGAGATGCTTGAAGTGTCCAGGGACAAAATTTGTGAGAAGGCCTCCGTTTTGACCAGTGGATCCGCTGGTCAACTTTCGCGCCTCAAAGACTGTCACCGTGGACGCCGTAGAAGACGTGCTGTCAAGCAGCGTCTTGGCCATGCTGCACCCGGTGACGCCGGAGCCGATGATGGCGTAGTCGGTCGTCGTGGGCAGCTGAGCAGACTGCGTCTCGGACATGGACGGGTGTGGAGGGAGCTGCCAGAACGCCGTTGTGGGATTGGCGCGAGGAAGCTGGGGATCGGCGAGCGCCTGAGCATAAAGCTCCTCCATGAGGCTGGCGTAGATGGGGTTTGCCATGAGTGACGGACGACCGGAGTCAAGATGGCCGGTGTTGGGCGTAGTAGGGCAGCAACAGCCGGAATTGTGGCTGACGCTCGATAAGTATCAGTGGCGAACAAGGATGCTGATGTGTCGGCTGGTGTTTTGGTCTCTTGAGTCGCGGCTCATGTCCGACACCTTATATAGGTTGATGGGCTGGATGGAAAGGACTAATGTGGCAGCTCGGCAGCCGTGGACCCCGGCGGTGCAAAAAAATGCTTGGCTATCCTGAACCGCAGCGTGTTAAGTTAGTTGTCCCCAGTCACCTCTCCATCGGAAATGGTCGATTGCTCCCTCTCGATACATGAAGCGGGTGCTCTACCGGCGATATCTACGGGTCGCCATTGGCTGAAGTTGACCTCAAACAATCACTAGGAAATGGGCGAAACCTGTAAAACCACGGACATATCCCCAGCTTCACAACTGACCAGCTGCACCCGGCTGCTGTAAGTGGTTGCGCTGCTCCTCCCGCGGCGCCACCCAACCGGCACCTTTGCAGAGCTGCGATTGGCTGCCATGGTGGTGCTGTCAGGGTTCGCATTTCCATGACGGATAAAGACAACCCAACTTTGCGGGGGAGATGCGCCCCAAGTGGAGGCGTGCGTCCGCTACCAAGTCGTAGCCGGACGAGTCAGTGCACCAGCCAGGGCGGGAGGGGGATGCAACAGTCGTAATCGTCAAGGTTCTCCGCACGAGTGGTTGTGGTGTCTATTATCAGCCGGGATAAGATGCAGCTGACAATGGACGACCGCGATGCGACACGCCGCCGTGGCTGCTCACTTATATACGGTGTCCTGTCGCCGGCAAGAGTACCGCATCGGACGATCGCGCAGGTGTCGTCTTCATACACTTTTGTTCGACTCCCGCTCTGAGTTTATTGTCCTTCGACCAGTGCTATTTGCCCACTTGCTCTGAGAGTGCGACAGTCAACAAAAATAGTCTGCAATAAAATCCCGTCATCGGCCATCATGGCTCGGCCACCCGAGAATCGCGATGACCCGGCATTCTGGGCGCCCGGAACACTGACCTTGGAAGATTGTAAGTAGCAGAGTTTATGTCGCTGCACGTACCGTGACAGCTTTCCGCGTTGCATAGTTCAGACGCAAAGCTGATCCATCTACAAGTACAATCCGCATCCGAGACTGTCATTCTGCACCCAACTCCGTCCTCGGATCCAAACGATCCATTAAACTGGACATGTTGGCGCAAAACCGTCAACTTTACGCTCGTCTGCTTCTACGTCTTCATGACCTTTGTCCAGCTCGACGTCGGCTTCACCTCGTGGGATCAGTACCGAGACGAGCTCGGCTTCTCCGTCGACTTTCTCAACGCAGCCGCCGCCATCAACTATGCCGGTCTCGCCGTGGGATGTATATTCCTCGTCCCGTTTGTGCACAAATACGGCCGACGCCCCATGTACATCGTTAGCACCTTGTTGCAGCTGGTATCCTGTGTATGGCTGGCGGCGACGCGCACACGCGGCGACATGATTGGCAGTAATCTTCTCTCTGGCATCAGCGGTGCCATTAGCGAAACCATTGTGCAAATCACCATTGCAGATTTATTCTTCGTGCATCACCACGGAGCCATGAATGGCTGGTATCTGTTTGCCACCTTTACGGGCGCGTACCTGGGGCCCGTGGCGTCTGGGTACATTGTGAACAGTCAAGGCTGGCGCTGGGTCTGGTGGTGGTGCGTCATCTTGTTTGCTGTCAACCTGGTGCTGATTATCCTCTTTTTTGATGAGTCCAAGTACATTAGCATCATCCAAGGTCAATCAGGGTTTCGCTCCATCACACTCCTTGACAGCCACGAGCCCGGAAACGTTCGGAATGTTGGCGATGAACTTGATAAAGTCGAGACTGGTACAGAAAAGGTAGAATCTACAACGAAGGGGGCGAAGGGGGCTTGTTCCATCAACGTTCACATTGATCCAACCATTCCCCTCGAGACTCGTCGCCAGCGTCTGGCCTTGATCACCAAGACCGACGGTTCAATTGGCAAGGACTTTTACTATCCCCTGATACTGCTTTTCAGCTTTCCAGCCATTACCTTTATTGCTTTAACCTACGGCAGCCTACTAGCATGGTTCGCCGTCACAACGTCGGTGCAGGCGACGTATCTGTTCAGCCCGCCATACAACTTCACCGCCGCAGGTGTTGGGCTGATGAACGTAGCTCCCTTTATCGGTACGATTTTCGGCATCGGGGTGGGCGGATACCTGAACGATAAATCAATCGTATGGCTCGCGCGGCGAAACGGAGGCGTCTACGAGCCGGAGATGCGTCTGTGGATGTCGATCCCCATGGCCTTTGTGACACCGGCCGGCATTCTCATGTTCGGACTGGGACTGTACTATGTAGGTTTATCATTATCATTGTTCACCGGAATTCACGGGGACATGTTGAACTGATTATTGTCTTTGTCCAGGAAGCACCTTGGCCACTGTTGGCTGTTGGCTTTGGCATTTTTGGCTTCGGTCTTGTCGTCGCTGGCGACATTGGACTATCGTATGCCATGGATTGCTACCATGATGTGAGTGCCACTACTGATCTATGTTGTTTAAGAAAAACACCATGAAAAGTACTTTGAATGTTGATACAAGTGTCAGGTCATCGGCAACGCCTTGGTCGGTGTTGTTTTCACACGAAACGCCATCTCGGTTCTTGTTCTCTTCGCTCTTACCCCTTGGATCAACGCCATGGGGCTGCGCAACCTTCACATCATGATCTCCGTAATCTGCTGTTTTCTCATGCTGCTGCCTGTTGCACTGCTTATATGGGGAAAGAGGGCTCGGATCGCAACGGCTGCGCGATACAAGAAGATGGCTCACAGACAGCCAACGCATCGTGACAGCTGACATTATTATTATTATAATTATTATTGTTTCATATTCACGACATATTCAGGCAATACAAGAAGCTACATCAGTCCAATATATGTCCTCCCCAACGCCACAGTATCTGGCTGCCCAAAAAGCAATGAGGGATGCTTGCTGTTCGGTGCGGCAGTACTGTGAAAAGTTGATGAGGTGCTGCGACTTTGCCAATGCATCGCGCCTTGCTGTATGCTTTTTAAGCTCAAAGCATGCTACCAAATGAGGAAGATCGGCAAACGGAACCGCACGACCTGTACGCTCCATGATTGTGTTGAGCTCCCCCAAGATACTGTTGGCCATTGCGAGCGGTCCTTTGTCGTCGGTCCCATATGGATAGCGCAGTCGATGCAGAACAATCAGTGCGGAAAACCGTAGGACTTGATACTGTGCCATCATCGTCATGACCTCATGGCGTGTGAAGTTTTCGGCCAAGTGCGTTGCTGACACTGCCGGGTTGGATGTCTCCAAGGTCGCCAGGAGACTACGCCGTCTCTCCTCAGTTGCTGTACCTGGATTTTGGTATCCTTCCCGGCGCATAATTCGAACCTCTTGAGCCACTTGACAGACGTCGTAAAAATGTGTAAAAATGGGTGCAGAGACTCCGGTGAATCGATCCACCAGCTGGTCAAACGTACCCGGTCTAATCCTGGTACTTGGGAGCTGGCAGCTGATGACGCACTCCTCGGTCTCGGTCCCAAGAAGGCATAGGAAGAATGCGGCGCCATCACCACTCAGTCGCTCAAGGAGTGACTGGTCCTTTTCGTACATGCAATTGACCAAGCCCAGAATGTATTTGCATACCGGCAGACAGCTTGAATGATGCAGCGTAAAGGTCGCAATAGCCACACCCAGAATTTGCATCATAGACAAGTCAGTGTCCGAGGAGATGTCGGAGATGCGAAGCGATGCAATTGCAGCGGCCGCTCTCCTGTACCCAATACTTTGGCCTTGCGCAACTTGCTCGAGGTTCTCGTTGTCGGTGAGATGAGATGCACATGCAATAAAGGCGTCCTTGACATGTGGCATCTCAGCGTGGAGATGGTCCACAAAGGACTGGAGGTGACGGTCGCGAAAACTAGGACCAATCAAGTATTTGTCGACACTGATCCCCTTGTGCAGCATGATATCCAGAAAGTGCAGTTCCAGCTGGTTCAGTTCGGGGAAGAGCGCCATCCTCGGAGGGATGATGCGATTGGGCTCATGTTGGTGATACCGGGGCGTTTTCTGGACGGCTGATGACTGGCTGGGAGCCCAAGTAGATGATGTCACGCCGGCTTCCCCTTTCGGTATGACGGAAGGCGATGAGGTGCCCGCATTGCCGCGTCTGAGTGACATCCGGTTGCCAGCAGGGGACGCCCTTTTCCTGCCAATACTGGCGACGGGGCGATTGGACTCACACACGCGTCCTAGGCGTGAGCATCTGTCACAGGATTTCAAGTCATTTTGCTCGTCGGGCCAACGACAGCGTTCTTTGACCGCGTGGCAACGATCGCATGGTCGGGGTCTTTGTGATGGACCCAAGCGACTGCGTGAAGGGGACAAGGGCGTTTGGGGCGACGGCTTGCTCATATTCTCAGATGTGATGCCTCCATTCCCACACATGCATAGACATTCTGATGCCGCGGGTATACAACAAGGCGTGGGGAAGTCAACGGCCACAAATGGCGCTGATAACGGCAGGGCCTGGTTGCGGGGACGCGGAAGACAATCTATAAACTCGGTTGAGAGAAGCCGAATGAAAGATTGTGTGGCTTGTCCATCACATGATGCAGAACGTTTATTAGTAGTGTTTACAGGAAAGTGGGCTTGAAGCTAGAGCAAGATTGCTATGAGAAGACCACACTAACCTGCTGTGTCTACTGACCAGAGATACCAATACCAGGCTTTTACCTCACACCTGTAGTGCCCCATCTCGGTTGTAATGTAGCTGTAGATGTGGCTTCCTCCTCCAAAAAAGCATCTCGAAGTTGGTGAGACGTCGCCATGGGTCCGTTGCCAAGCGAGCAAGCAAGCCAGAGTTGACTCGTGTGGCGGACCGGGCGGCTGAATGTAAAGGTAAATCAAATATATCAATTCTACAAACAAGAACTTTTATTTAATCTGAGTCTAATAATAATAGTAGGTACGTGTTGAACTGAACCTTTTTGCACAACAGTGGTTGATGAACCCGAAAGCAACAAGAGCAAAACAAGGAGTAAATCCGCGTGAAACAAGACGAAGCCTATTGTCCTTTCCTTTCCTATCACTTCGATACCTCGTGGCCAGTCTTCTCTACAACCATGTCGACATACGTGAGCACCTTGAGCCTGCGGCGATACATGATCTCGATGCTTTCCCTGCGGCGAACCTCGCCCAGGTTGTGTCCGGTAATCAGTATCATCATGATAAAGGTCTCAATCAGACTCGGGGGCACGTTGCACAGCAACTGGCCGGTCACGGTCCAGCGCATGGCGCTCGCGCCAACGATCAGGCCGATGATGAGGACAACATCCGCCACGACGACAAGCTCGTGCGAGAAGAATGCACCCATGCGCTCCGACAACCGCGAGCTCAGCGAAAGACGCACCCCGGCCGCCTCTAACGCCGGATCGGCGACTGCAATCTCGTCCAGCACCGCCACGTCCGACAGGCTCGCCTCCTCAAACGCACCGTCCTCGTAGCGGGCCAGCTCGTGCTGCAGATTACGCAGCACAAAGCCGTCGTTGAGGCCGACGAGGCCCGCGTAGGTGCCGATGAGGAGCCACCAGTTGGCGTTGAAGCCCATGGCCGGCCCAATCGCCACCCACACGACCATGACGGCAATCAGGATGCCCACGCCCGTCAGGGTGCCCACAAAGTCGGCATAGTAAAAGATGGCGCGCTGCAGGTGGCTCATCCGCGGGGCCGGCACCTCGATGACGTTGTTGGGCGTGTCGTCGCCCGTGAGCTGCCGCAGCCGCCGCTCCACGGCCGAGTCGGCCGCGAACAGCAGGTCCAGCCAGCGGTTGGCGAAGCGGGCGTGGCGCTCGCGAATGTTGGCCAGGAACGCAAAGATGAGCACCATGAGCGCCGACGTGGCCGAGTTGACGTACAGCTGCCAGCGGTCGCTCCAGCCGCAGTAGTGGCCGAAGCCGAGCCAGACGACGATGCCTACCCAGTACAGGCAGAGACTGGCAAAGTGTCCCATGATATCCGAAACCCGCGTCGACGCCCGCCCGAGCCAGCTTTCCTGCGGCAGGCCCGCCTCGGCCAGTGTTTGCCGGAACCGCTGCTCGAGCGCAAGCGCGGTGTCGGCGTCCGTCCGGGACAGGCCCTCGCCCCGGGCCTGGACGGTGCGGAGCATGCGCTGGTGGCTGGCGCTGCGCGATCGCAGCGTCGCCGTCAGCCGGATCATCTTGTCGTAGCCGTTGAGCTGCTGGCGCACGAGCAGGGAGTCGAAGAGGTAGCTCAGGATGGCCTGGATGTCGGAAATCGAGACGGCCCACGAGTCCGCCTCGCCGTAGCGGATGCCCGCGAGGGCCCAGGCCAGCAGGCCGGCCGTGATGAAGAGGAAGACGGGCTCGGAGCCGGATGCCCGCACCACCCAGTCCAGCCACCGATCGAGACGTCCATCCTTTTGCCTGTCCACGTAGCCGGTGACGTTGTGCACCGAGTGGTTGTCCTTGGAGTAGACTTTGGTGATTTCGGCGACGGCTGCCTTGTCATTGCCCGAGTCGCTGCTAGGAAAGCGAGCAACAATTTGGGTGGGAGCGGCATCTGCAATCGGGCCCTTTTTGCCAGGGGCCGCAAGCCAGTCGTAGAACTTGCCCATTCTGACTGATTGAGCCTTGACGCGGTCTTTGTCTTGATTTTTCCGTATTTTCTTTTGCAGTGTGGCTCTCTACTGTCTTGACTCGGGGGCGGACTTTCTTAGGCTGGGCACAACGCGACTCGGATGCCGGAGCAGGCTGGCAAACGGAGAGTGGTTTTGTTCATCGAAATGGAGCTGCAGAGAAGAATTTAGAAATTGGTCCTATTTCTTCCAGTAAAAGTCTGCATGATACCTGACTCTTATGGGGGCCAGAGTTCTTCCAGAGGTGGGAAGACTGCCGTGCCGATGTGTGCACGACGGAGAGAGAGAGAGTCAAGGTCGCCAGCGTTGTAGAATAGCAGCTTCTGGCTGCTATCAGAGAAAATAGTTTGCAAGTAGTGATGGTTGAAGGCCGGGAGATGGACGTGATTGCTGGAAGATGTCCGTATAGTTGGTGTAAGTGAAGAGGTGTGAACCGCGCCGTCCGCTACCGTTGTGAGCCATGATTTATTATATACAAGGTCAAGAGACGAGGGTAAAATTTTCTCTGTGAACTGTGGAAACTGCCGTATCTGACGAGTCTGGCTGTGCTGCAAATTTTCCACACACCATAACTTTCACCGACTTGTCTCGCCCTTCGAGCCATGCAGGGTCTTTGCAAACCACCGGCTACGCGGCATCGTCGACTACGCCCCGACCTACCGCTCTTTATTTGCTTTGCCCCATATACATGCAGAAAAATCCGCGGAGCGCGTCTGTCAGCGGGTATGAGCTGATGAACGAGCATAAAAATCGCTCACTAAAGAGAGGGTGGCTGTGCCCAAAACGACAACTAAAAAGAAGGCTAGGCTGGACCAGAGTCTGCTTCTTTCGACCAATCTTGTGATGCGGATTGCTGGGGCAAATTTCCCAGCTACCCGCGGTCGTGTCACACTATTGTCAGTTTCGTACGTTTTTATGACCTGACTCCTTGTTGACTGGCCTCGCTTCCAAGACCGGGGCGACCCAAGGTCTCGGCTCGGAAGCCTGCCGTTCGTATCCACTCGAGGTTCGCCGGCATACGTAGTAGAAACACTTGCAGCAGGCGGCAAGTTGCTTGCTTTAGACAAGAGACAAAGTACATTGGAAGAATTTGGTTAGTTTAGTTTCAAGTTGGTTGTTGGGTAAATGTAGTTGTACTCCTCACTTGCAGACTTTGATATGATGCCCTCGTCAAGTGTTGGTTCCCCGTGGCTCGCGGCTGGGAATGCCTAGACAAGCCACAATCTTTCAATTCTGGATATCTATGGTATCTACGACAATAATTCGGCTGATTGCATGTATCCTGGACCATGACCAATTACGGCTTGCAATGTCGATAGCATCTAGCTATGCATCAACGACATGTTCAAATCAGATCCCGAGTGGGCCAGCCTTCGGTATGATTATCCGACGGTAAAGTAACCAAGGACAGACAGGGGACAATTAGTCTAGAGTATTTCCTATGCATACATTGGCATGTATCTGCATGACCGCAGTTGAAGAAATCGGCAGATTACACTACCTTTTCCGATGGTTTGCTTGCCGGCGCCCGGCCTCGGCATCGTCCATACGGCGATCAGCCGACTAGCCGGTATCCCGCTCGGCCTCATCTTTATATATTGGAAAAAAAATGATCAAGATTCTCCAAAATACTGCCATCCTAAAGAAAGATCGCAAGCCCAGGTTACATCTCCGTACCATCTCACAATGTCTTCTCTCTCGACCCTCTTTGGCCTCTCAGCTGTGGGCGGCGAGCCCAAGTTCATGATTGCCGAGTGCCTCGTCACCAACATCCTCATCTCGCACACGCTGTCCTCGACCCGCGGCCTCAAATGGCTGTGGCGCATCGACAACCACGTCTCCCCGCGCACCGATCTCGAAAAGTCTGGTCCGCGCGCGGTCCTCGAGGGGAGACTCTCTCAGCGCCAGCTCGACATGCTGCGGCGCAACGAGTCTGCGCACGCCAACTCGATGGAGCACTTTCCCATCTTTGCCGCGGCGCTGATGCTTGCCAAGCTTGCAGGCCTTTCGGCGGCAGAGATCAATTACGTCGGCTTGACGTATACCCTCGCGCGGGTTGGCTTTGTGGCCAATTACCTTTGGAGCACGACGCTGCTCGGGGCGTCACTGAGACCGGTCCTGTGGTGGACGGCACACGTGGCTTGCCTGAAGCTCATCTGGAAGGCCGGAAGAGCTTTCAATTAGCTAGGCAAAAGCAAGGTGCTCCTGAATAAATAGCAACAGTGGTGTAAAATGGAAAGCATGTTGGTTGAATCACGACTTTGTCTATGCTGTGACCAATTATATGACACCCGCAAACTCAATGATGATCTATTTACGACCATCATAAGCTCAAATAACCATCCACCACTTGTTTACGTCGCTCGTTCATTTACCAAGTCTCACAAAATGGCCGCAGGGCAATCTCCGCTGTCATATGGGTCAAAGGCTGCTCGTGCAAGTGCCAGTAGCTATCCGCAATCTACACTCTATCAGCACACATATAAGCGAAGCATCACTCCATAACCATACTCACCGCGTTGGAATCCAACTTGGCGTGCCACGATGAGAGTGGCTTCATTATCCATGTCAGCGGCATGCGAATCACGCCGTCAATGATGGCGTGCGCGACGTGCACACCCTGCGGCGCCAACTCGTCCGCCAGGGCCAGTACGAGGGCTCGCAGGGCGTGCTTGGACACAGCAAAGGGCTGCATCCACGCGTTGGCCTTGACGCCAGCCGTCGCGCCGGTGTATATCAATGTGGGCACAACGTCATCCCCGGCTGCGTTGAGGAGAAGAGGAATCGACGCTTGAGCGAAAAGAAATGCCCCGGTTCTGTGTTGGTACTTGTCAGCAGCTGGCATCATCGGACTGGGAATTTGAAATTCTGCGCACAGCGTGATACTCAGAGCCCAGTCCACGTCGCTCTGGGACTGCCAGAGAAACGGCTTCGGAAACGGGCGGCTGCTGGCATTGAAGATGGCGGCGGCGCAATTGGCCCCGAAACGCGCCTTGATCTCGCCAAACACGCGCCCCAGGTCCTCTTCGTTGGCGACGTCGACCTTGTAGCTCATAGCCGTTCCGCCCTGGGCCTCAATCTCCGCGGCCAGGCCCCTGGCGTAGTCTGGCGATCGAGCGAGCAGCGCCACGGGATACTGTTTGGCGAAGCGCCTAGCGACTGCGGCGCCGGTTCCAGCACCTATCTCGCGAGATGAGCACGAATACAAATGAGTGTCCAGTCCAGGTGCGCCTGCGACTTACCAACTCCTGCAATGATGGCATATGGTTTCGTAGTCATGTTTTGAATTTCGTGTGCAAAGTGTTGATGTGCAGATAAAATGTGCTCCTCGCCAGGTATATGAGTATTGCACAGGTGCACATTCCCGGCTAGGCTTCAAGTGCAACTGCCGGCGGTGCCTCCGTCCCTGACCGATGAGCTCGGCACAAATCAGCCCCGCAGCCGCCGTCCGCTGCCCGCCTGTCGGTACTCGGCCCCGAGGCAGAGCGGTAAGCGTGATATTCTCATCAATCCCGGCAAAGGGGACATGTTATTTAGACCAGCCATCGCACAAAAGTGCGGGGAAGAGATTTAGCGACACATCTGAGAGCTTGCGTATCTCAAAAACCTCGACCAAAATACAGTCTGAACAAGTACTGCTATATCCCGGCTCCTTTGCAGGTCAACGTCACAGGCAACGCATCAGTCACAATTCGTTGCAAGCATTCGGACGCGGAATTCGACATTTTGTCGAATAAATCTATAGACCTTTATTTTTCTTCCACAATGGCGCCGCCTTTTGTACTCGTCTTTGCCGCAGGTAAGATCATTTCCTCACCATTGGGAGCAACTTTGTCCCTAAACAAGACAATCATCACAGGCGCAGATCAAGTCAATCGCCAAATCGCACTCCGGTTCGCGCCACATCACCCTATCGCCTTTCTCTGCCCGCCACGCCACAACCTCGGCGCCGCCGTCAGCGCTGCCCATGACGCCGGCGGCGAAGCAGTCCTTTTCGAGACAGACTTGGCCTCGGTCGAGTCCATCAGAGCCTCCATCACCTCTGCGAGCGCGCAACTCGGCAAGCAGGCCGCCGCCGCCATCTTCCAGACCCGCGAGGAGCCCCAGGTTCCCTTGCTGGAGCAGAACGCGGCGCAGTTCAACGCGGCCACGTCGGCGCAGATTGCGAGCGCGTACGCCTTTTCGCAGGCCGCGATGCCGCTGCTGAACCATGGCGGCGGCGGCTCGGCCGAGTTTCCCGCGACGCTGGCGTATGTCGGCGTGGCCGGGGCGTCGAGGAGCGACAAGGTGGTGGAGGGTGCGCTGGTGGCGCTGAGCCGCAGTCTCGGGAGGGAGTATGGCAAAAAGTATATACATGTGGCGCACCTCAAGTGCAACAGGGACTCGGCGGCGGAGAGCACCGGGCGCGAGGTGCGTGTCGCTGAGACGCTCTGGTATCTGTACACGCAGCCGTTTTCCTGCTTTGCAAACGAGCTTACAATTTGACTCGGATTTACTACGAGGATAAGATGGATGTTGTGGAGAGTTCATGTCGAAAACAATAGTAGAATTCTGGATGCAAAGCCGACCGTGAAACAGTTAGAGTCCCCAGGCGCCAGTCTGACAATGGTCAAGTCACACTACATTTTGAAGACATGCCTGAGGGCCAAAGAAATAAGTTGTCAAGTATAATAATCATTTCGATAGTAATGTACAGCTTGTGCAAGACTGTGCAGGCTCAAGAACGGCATACTATGCTACATGAAAATACATCAACAATTGATAGACCAAAATTAATCCACCACGTTCATACCACGGCGGCGACATTATTATTAATGAAGCGCTCCGCCTCTCCCTTGAGCATCAGTATACAGCTCGCGACAGCAAACGCCTCCACACCAGCCGCGCCACCCTTGTCGTTGTCCTCCCACTCGTGCAGGTCCAGCATCAGACGGCCGCCGTTGCCGCCCGAGTACTTGACGGTGCCGGGCGTGCGGAGCTCCGCGTTGCGGACGAGCTGCGCGACGCGCGTCCCATCGGCGCCGCGCTCCATGACGAGCAGCGAGTCGGCGCCGCCGCCGCCGCCGCCGCACGCCCTTCGCTCCTCCCGGCTGCCATAGCGCCACACAAACGTGCCGAGCGTGGTCTCAAAGACTTGCGCGCGCGACGTCAGGGAGCGGCTCTTGGCCTCGACCTCCTCGCCCGGGATGCCCTTGTTCTGCAGGGCCGCGTTGACCGTCACCCTGGTGTTGCCGGGCAGGATGTGCAGCTTGGGGCGCCGGCCGGGGCCCATGCGGTAGATGGTGGAGATGAGAGTGCGGTCTGGGTCGGAGCCGCGGACCAGCGCGCACGAGTTGGAGCTCTTCTTCTGGCGCATGGATATGTATTCAGTCTGGCCAGTCTCCACGCGGTAGACGGTGATATTTTCCAGCGTGTTGCCCGTGAGCGCCTGATTCGTGTCATAGCCAATGGCGTGGATGTCCAAGTTGCTGGTTGCAAGGAAGTTGCTGGAGGTTGCTGTGGTCTTGTGGACGTCGGCCTTTTCATCGGCGGAGGACTCTGCATTGTAGTCACTGTCCGACTTGGACATGCCAGCCTTGGACTTTAGTGATGATAAAAGACCCATGATGCGAGTGTATAGATGGTGATGTGTTTTTGTCTTCCGTTGCTTGGCGTTTACTGTTCTGCAATCCCACAAGCCGGCGGAAGTTTGTTGTACTTGTAGCACGATGACGTGAAGCTGTTGAGCTTACTCACGTCCACATGTCCATCGGCTGTCGTAAGTGGCGTTTGGTGGTGAGCGATGTACCTGATCGGGGCAGACTAATCATTGGCCGTGAGCAAGGCTGTGCAGTTGCTGAGCCACAAGGGTAGTGGTATTCGGGGCGTCAAAGTATGTCTAGAACAAGGTTGGGCCTACTCATCGCCCAGAGATGGACCTTCTCAGCCTCGATTTCTGGGGATGACGACTTCAACTCATTTCATTGGGTGATGAACAAGTCAAAACCAAACCATGGAATGGCTGCTGACGCCGGCCCGCTTTGGCCATGATGGTGCGGGGGCTTGTCGTTGGGGCTAAATATTGCCACAGATGTGCCAAAGAAATGCCACAGAAATGCCAAAGAAATAATAGTATGATTCAGTCGAGTCGGCTAGTCTAATGATGACATTGGTCAAAGAAAATAGCGTCATGATGGAGAGCAGTTGGAGCAGAGGCAAATGTCCTAGACTCGACGCATCACGGCGCAGAAGCTTCAAACCGTGGGGCTCATAACAATAATAGCCAACAATATATCCTTCGTCTTTTTTATAGACTGATGGTTGAAAAATGCCTAGAAATACCTTGATCGAGGCAAACGGTAAAGATAGGGCCCACATTGCCGGTCCGCAGTCGGCGCAAGCACCAGCCATGCAACACGGCGTCACCAAAAAGCTGACTCCCCTCTGCACCGCCATCGTTTGTCGATCGCGATACCCCGTCTGCCTTGGCTCTACGGACCACATCCTTCATAGCCGGCACCACCCAAGCCATGGCGGACCCAGAAACCGGCCGCGGCACCGGCACCACCGAGAAAACTCCCAAGCTCTCGGACGAAAACCCAAATGCCGCGCCGCCCGCCACCACCACCACCACCACCCCCCGACCGCACAGCCTGCTCGCCCGCCTGCGCCATCTCGAGGCGCGCCTGGACCGCACCCTCGGCATCGAGTCCGACGCCGTCGAGCGCAAGCGCGCCGAGGACCGCCAGCGCGTGCCCTGGCACGAGCAGCTGTCCATGGCGCTGCTCTGGGCCAGCGGCACCATGAACACGTCGTGCTTTGCGACGGGCTTCCTCGGCCGCGAGCTCGGCCTCGACCTGCAGCGTTCGCTGCTCGTCACCGTGCTCGTCTCGCTGCTCGGCGGCGCCGTCGTCGGCGCCGCGGCGACGTTTGGCGCCGCCACGGGCCTGCGCCAGATGAGCGTTTCGCGCTTCTCCTTTGGCTGGTGGCCCAACAAGCTCGTCGCCGCGCTCAACGCCGTGCAGCAGCTCGGCTGGGCCGCCGTGTCGTGCATCACGGGCGGGCTGGCGCTGACGGCCGTGTCCGACGGCCGCGTCTCGCTCGTCCTGGGCATCGTCGTCCTGGCCCTCGTCGCCTGGCTCATCTCGCTCGTCGGCCTGCACGCCATCTTGCTGTACGAGCGCTACGCCTGGGTCGTCTTCTTTGCCATCTTCATGGTCCTGCTCGGCGAGACGGGCCGGTATGCTGACAGCGCGACGCCGGCGACGGCGACGGGGGCCGCCAACCTGGCGGGCGGGGTGCTCAGCCTCGTCGCCGTCGTGTACGGCTCCAGCGCATCCTGGGCGACCGTGGCCAGTGATTACTATGTGCACTATCACGCCGACGTTAGCCGCGTCAAGGTCTTTGTCCTGACGACGCTCGGCATTGCCATTCCTACTTCGATTGGCATGGTGGCGGGGTGCGTCGTCTCCTCGGCGCTCAATGTTCGGCCCGACTGGGAGATTGCGTACCAAAAAGGCCTGGGCTATGTGATCCAGGCGTCTCTGTACCCTCGCGGCTTCGCCAAGTTCCTCCTCACGCTCCTCGTGCTATCGGGCATCAACACCAATGTCATTGGGATTTACAGCGCGGCCTTGTCGTTTCAGCAAATTTGTCGACCCTTTTCGCTCGTGCCGCGTCTCCTCTGGATGCTCGTGTCGCTGGCCGGCATCCTCGGCCTCGCTCTCGGCGGGCGAGAGCAGCTGAACCAGTACCTGCAGTCGTTTCTCTCTCTTCTGGGCTACTGGTGCACCTCGTACATTGTCATCATCCTAGAAGAGCATTACATCTTCCGTAACGGCGACTTTGCCAGCTATGACCTGGACGGCTGGAACACCCCGAGCCGGCTGCCGCTCGGGATCGGCGCCTCGGTGGCCTTTGGGCTTGGTGTCGTGGCCTGGTGCATGGGCATGAGCCAGACCTGGTTCATTGGGCCGCTGGCCAGGCTCATCGGAGACGGCGGCGGCGATGTCGCGAATGAGTTTACCTTTGTAGTGACAGCAGTGACGTATCTCCCAGCGCGGTACCTGGAGCGCAAGCATTTTGGCAAGTAGCCCAGCATGCTCTGTAAATATTTATGAAATGAGATTACGGACATGGTCCGTGTCATCGATTGATGTTGCCTCGAATCTTCATCGTCTCGTTTACCCTGCAAGCCTCATTTCTATCCCGAGCATTCCGCTGTGAATAAGCGCCGTTTACAAACCCCGGTTTCCGGTCCAGGCTGGCTGTGGAGTGGTGGAGTAGCCGAGGCACTATCTCGATGCCGGCGTCTTCTCCAGCATCCAACACTATGTCATTTCAACTCCTCCCATCTCATATCCTGAATTAGCGGTTGACTAAGATTCTCATTTCATCCGGAATCCAGCCAGAGATTGCGACAATGGACAAGATTGACCGCGTCCTCTACAAGTACGCCGCCCAAGGCAACGACACCAAGGACAAGGTCTACGGGGCTTCTTTTGTTGTCACGGACCGAAATGGTGAGAACCTTCTTTCCGTCTATCCACGTCTGCTTCCATGTAGAAAAGTGTGAGCGTTAATATAGTGCCGCAAGGTGTCATCTACTCTGGCTCGTCCGGGCGCATCAGCTCCGAGACGTCATCGGCCGCGTTCACCGACAGATCATTCAGCTGGGTCGCCTCTCTCACCAAGCTTCTCACATCGACTGCCCTGCTTCAGCTGGTCGACGATGGCAAGCTCACACTTGATCAGGACTTGCGCCCCGTCGTGCCATATCTCGCCGAGGTGCAGATCCTGGTCGACTTTGATGCCGACGACAAGCCCGTCATGGAGGAGAATAAAAACCCCATCACACTACGGTAAGGCACATCTGTATATGCAACCATGACCTTTAAGCACCATTTACACAATGAATAGACAACTTCTTACACACACAGCTGGCTTCAGCTACGAGTTTGCCGACCCCACGCTCCTCAAGTGGTCGCGCCAACACAAGCGCCAGGTCTGGCGCATGCGCTGGTCGCGCGAGGAGGTCTCGACGCCGCTGCGCTTCCCCCCGGGCGCGTCCTGGGGCTACGGCGTCAACACGGACTGGGCCGGGCTCGTGCTCGAGGCTGTCACGGGCCGCACGCTCAACGACTACATGGGCGCGCACATCTTCCGCCCGCTCGGCATGGCCGACTCGGGCTTCCGCACCGCGCAGCTGCCGCAGACGGCGCGCCGCACCGTCCGCGCCGCCCTACGCGACTCCGCGACGGGCGCGCTCGGCGACGCCGCGACCTGGGTCGTGCCGACGGACCACGAGGTCGACAGCGGCGGCGGCGGGCTCTTCACCACCGCGTCCGACTACGCCGCGTTTCTGCGCGGCCTGCTCGCCGGGAAGCTCCTCACGCGCGCGACGTTTCGGGAGATGCTCCGGCCGCAGCTCGACGACGCCAAGGCCCGCTACCTCGCGGCCGTTGCCTTTCACCCGTCGGTGCACGACACCTTTGCGCCGGAATTCACCGGCGAGCCGCTCCCGCTCAACCACGGCCTCGGCGGCCTCCTCAACATGGTGGACGTCCCCGGCAAGCGACGAGCGGGCAGCATGGCCTGGAGCGGAATGCACAACTGCCGTTGGGTGAGTACTAAAAGCCTTATATCGTAGCTTGAAAAAGGCGGCGGCAACTTGCTAATGCTGTGTGTCAGTGGATCGACCCCAAGACGGGGATCGCAGCGGTGCTCGTCGTGAATATTCGCCCCAACGGCGACCCCGTCGTGGCCAAGCTGTACGACGAGTTGGAGCTGGCAACGTATGAGGCGCTTTCTTCTTTACAGAGCAAGATGTAGGCCGAGAAAAATGGCGTGAAAATAAATGTCACGAATTGTGCTTGCAGCTGTCGCTGTTGCATTCCTCCTGTTGTGCGTTCGCATGGGTGCCAAGGCGGCGATGTTGCAGATACCAAACGAGCCAAGTCTTTATTACATAACAACCTGGGAGGATTCGCGGTAGACTCATTGGTAATGCTCAGCTGTTGTGTCATGCCGAGCTTGTAATCTTGTACACCTAGGTTACACCTAATCACAAGGGCTTTCCCAAGCTCTACGTTAAAAGGGTCCTGATCGGCCCGTCGATACGGCAATCACCGTCGAATCTGAATCTTGAGCCTGAAGATTTAGCAAGTAGACACCCTCGACAGGCTCGTCAACATACTCGGGCTCACTGCATCCCCTCTGGCGGCGTCGTATTCCCGAGTGACGGCCAGTAGACACACCGTCGAGGAGGGCCGCTGGTGTGGGCAGCCAGAGGTTGCTTCATGCATCAGACACTTTTACGCAAAGCATGTGGTCAGCCAAGAAAAGGCAACTTGTCCATGTCCCCACGTACAGGACAATGTCTGGACAAGAAGTAGACGATGGGAACAAGGCATGTTACATGGGTATGCCCACCACGAGGGAGATGGCGGCGCCCAGAACGGCCAACCCACGGGAGGGCTGATTAGCCACGGTTCATTCATTCATGGGCTTGAAACTAAACAAAAGCTGGAACGTCGCATGCAGAGCAGAGTCCAGCCATGACAGCTTCAGTGGGAAGGTCCCTCATCCTCCCCATCCTCCCCATCCTCGGCCCTCCATCTTCCCCCACATGCTATAATTAAATCACCGCATATCTCAATCCTCATTGATCGGAGCAAAAGGTGGGCGCAGATGCGGAGAATTGTTAACCTCTTGGGCTAGAGTGGCCGCTAACTAGCTCCTGCCACACCTTAATGTAAGCCTTGTAACGGCTGAACGGCGCCTCCGCTCATTATTGCCTCTGAGCTGAGCCACACAAGGATCGGGTTGGGCATGTATTTTTCTTCTTCTTCTTCTTCTTCTTCTTCTTCTTCTTCTTCTTCTTCTTCTTCTCTCTTCTGGTCCTTTTGTCAGTCTGACCGCTTGCATAGCTTGTTTGCGCCGTCAGCCATGTTTTCCCTTCAGCCCTTTCCGGATGCAGCAACTGTCCATCTCGGCTTGCTTGGCGGCTGAAAGGATGAGCGCTGCACCCCAGTCGGCAATGCGGTGCGAGGCAGGCGGCAGCGCCATTCGTAGCGGGATATGTGGGAGAGACGGAGCTATAGTGGTGTATGGCTGGAAAGCGTGGCATCCCGTTTATACGGCCGCAGGAGACCGTCACAAGACCACCACCAGGCGTTCGCGCATCCAGCCAAGCGGCGCCGTCCTCGAGCTATGCGCCGCTACCCAAAAACTCTCATCTTGGCCCGCCAACGAGGAGACGGGCGCGGGGACCGAGTTGGGAAGGTGATGAGCGGCGGGATTTTCATTTGTGCAACGCACAGCTCCTGCCACGACGCGGGAAGGCGTCATTCTGTCCTGCATCACCAAATGCATAGGGCCGAAGCGTTCCAATATTCTCGGCGGCCTGCTGAAGAACCAAGGTCTCACCTCTGTCTCGAAGCAACAGCCCAGAGCGAATCGGGGTCGACGCCTCACGCCACGGCAACAGTCAGCTATCTTGATGGTGCACCAATAATAGTCAGATATCGACGCCCGTCATCTCGGGGCCTGAAAGATGGGCCTCTTTCGATGCGACCGCCCCTTGAACCCGAGCGACGGCAGATGGGCCGTGATGCTGGTCCATGTCAATATCGAGAGGCGTCTTTCTTTTCGTCTATTCGGTGAGCCCGCTCCACCAGTATCGCGCAAGCTAGCATTCATCTAGAAGCTCAATGGTCACAGTGTCGCATCGTGTGGCCGCACCAACGATCTGCCAGTCCGCCAATGGCCTCCCGACCTTCCAGATTCTCTCATCTCTGTTCAGATGACAGAGGAAAGCCCAGCAGCATAGCCTCACTTTTTATTGATTTTCTGCCTCTTGCTGGTCCACTTTCGCATTGATGCTGGAAAGGGCAGGTCGCAGTGTCTTGCCTGGACCTTGACAGGTGGTATGCCGGCTCGCCGAGGACGATTGAGTGCTTACCTGGATGAAGCCGGCGCCATCGACGGTGTGAGCTTGAAAAGATAAATAGCTCCCGGCTCCCCATGGAATTGGAAAGATATCCAGCAAGCTCCTCCTTCATTCAGCAAGCAGTCTTTCAAACAACACACCATTTCCAATTCTCCCACCGTCTTTCAAGATGCGTCTGTCCATCATTGCAGTTCTTCCCCTGGCCATGGCGGCCCCCGTTGTCGAGCCGGCGCCTCTCCTCGAGGCCCGCGGCGCGCAGACCATTGCTGGCAAGTTCATTGTCAAGCTCAAGGACAGCTCGACGATTGGAATCATGGAGGCCAAGGCCAAGGTTCCCAATGCCGAGCACGTCTACCAGGAAGTCATGAAGGGCTTCTCTGCCACCCTCAACAAGGAGGAGCTTGAGAAGCTTCGTCGTGACCCTGATGTGAGTAGTCATTCCTACTTTACGTGCATCTCCGTCAACGCAACACTGACAAATCGTTTCCACCCAACAGGTCGAGTTCATCGAGCAGGATGCCATTGTCAGCATCAATGCCATTACCCAGCAGCCCGGAGCTACCTGGGGCCTGACGCGCATCTCTCACCGCCAGCGCGGCAGCACCTCGTACGCCTACGACTCGAGCGCTGGCGCGGGTGCTTGTGCCTATGTCATTGACACTGGTGTCGAAGACACTCACCCTGTAAGTGCTTGCCTGCAGCTTTGTATGGACATGTTGGTACAGTACCTGACCAGGGTCTCATGCAGGAATTCGAAGGACGTGCCAAGCAAATCAAGACGTTTGTCAGCGGCAGCCGCGACGGCCATGGCCACGGCACGCACTGCTCCGGCACCATTGGCTCCAAGACGTGGGGTGTGGCCAAGAAGGTAACCATCTTTGGCGTCAAGGTGCTCGAGGACAACGGCTCGGGCTCGCTCAGCGGCGTCATTGCGGGCATGGACTTTGTCGCCACGGACCGCCGCTCTCGCAACTGCCCCAAGGGTGTTGTCGCCAGCATGTCCCTCGGCGGTGGCTACTCGGCTGCCGTCAACCAGGCCGCCGCGCGCCTGCAGTCCTCGGGCGTCTTTGTTGCCGTCGCCGCCGGCAACGACAACCGTGATGCCGCCAACACGTCGCCCGCCTCGGAGCCGTCCGTCTGCACTGTCGGTGCCACCGACTCATCCGACCGCCGCTCTTCCTTTTCCAACTTTGGTCGTGCTCTTGACATCTTTGCCCCTGGTACTGGCATTACCTCTACCTGGATTGGCGGTCGCACGGTTAGTTGCTGTGCCATTCTCTTTTCCCTCTTGACTCGGAAGCTTACTTGTCCACTCTAGAACACCATCTCTGGCACTTCAATGGCCACTCCCCACATTGCCGGTCTCGGAGCCTACCTTTTGGCCCTCCAGGGCGGTAGTGCCGGAACCATTTGCTCTCGCATCCAGACTCTCTCCACCAAGAATGTTATCAGCAACGTTCCTGCAGGCACCGTCAACTACCTTGCTTTCAACGGTGCCACCTAAACGGAGCAAAGAGTCCTTCACTAGCAAGACCAGGGTCTGAGTGGCCGGAAGGCGCAAGTGGTATACAACTGCCGGGCAGGAAATGTACATACAGACCTCGTCGCTACCTGGAAGCTTACTGTCGGAAGAGTATCGCTGCATGCTGTCGTGTACTGCTTTCTTACTCTTTTACATATGGACATAGTAAATGAAATTGCTTCTTATCATCCTGTGCCCGTTGGCCGTGACGAGTAAAACGCCGTCAACAAGACGTTTACTGTGGCGCGTCGGCAGATATTAACCTTGGACATGTGAGAGATGTGCAAGTTTCGTCGGTATTCACAAAGGATGTGGTACCCTAGGCCCGAGTGTCGTGATCGATCTAGGCTACTTGATCAGCAATGTGAGCTGAAGCCTCGATGCGCACGTCACATGAGGCAACCCGGTGGCTGTACTTGGCGAAGCGACACCCTCGGTAGAGACCCTCGGTAGAGTTTAATCAAGGTCCAGGCAACCATGTGGCTTTGGTTTCGTCAGTGGCCACGTCAAGTCGGCAGTGGTAAATATTAACCTTGCAGTCAATCGGCAACTGCACCCGATGGAGGGGGTGGAGCGGAGCTTGTGAGGAGGCGTGAAGGTTTATAGTTTTAGCTACAAGTGCGTTGAGAACACAGCCGTCGGGTACGCGCACAGGCTGCTCATGTTTTGCCAGACATACGAGACGAAGCTTACCCTCTATTCGGAGATGCGATTACCTGCTTGGAAGCTGCAGATGATGCAAAGATGCAACGTGGAAAAAATCGATTCACATTGTTGCCGCTGTAGGGTAGCTAGAGGGCAAAAGGCGGGATCGACCAACTGGCTGTCAAATCGGCGGAACGGTCAGGGTAGAGTTGCGACGGCCTCGAAGGACCGCTTCATGCAGCTTGACCATTGTTTTTTTTTGTTTAAGCTGAAAAAAAAAAGCAAGAAACATTGGCTACAATAGGCGATTACGGGATCAACACGGAAACGTCAATTCTCCCTCCTGTTGCCGTGCTGGGTGCTGCCCGAGGCCGAAAAAGGCAGGTTGTAACATCGGGGCTAAGAGGAACGCCAAGTCGATGGGGGTTTGATGCAGGTTCGATTTGTTTCGATGTGGCAAAGGAACCGAGTTGATGTCTCATCTGACATATGGATGGGTTGGTTATTGCTTGAGGGTGCTTGCTTCTTGACAAGCCAGCCAGACATGACACCATACATGCATGGCAGCATCCAATGTACAATGCAAGTTGACAGTTAGAAGACCAGCCATGCAGGCTTCCCACAGCTGCTCTGGATGTTTGGTCGCAGAAACCGGGGCCGTCGGGCGGATGCGACGACGACGGCAACACGACGAAAAAATTCTCTAGCTGCAGCGACCATGACGAGGAAAGGAAACGACGAGATCCATAACATCGGTCGCAGCAGCAAAAATCTTGTGAAAAATTCAAAGCGTCACAAAGCAGAAAATCCACAAAACTGGACACGGGTACCAGCTCCGGCGCAGCAACACGGGAGTCATGAAGCTTGGACAAGCCAGTCCACTGCGGGCAGGGCAATCCACCGCGACAGAATCGTAGCCGTAATACATGATGGCTCATCCAAGGTCACTGGAGAGCAGCATCTCGTACATTCCAGTACGTACAGCACGGCCAGCTCGGCCGGCTAGCCAGGTCCAAGGGGATTTATCCGGTGAGTCAACGGCGAGTCGGTGGTAGGCTGCCACGAGCTACATCTGTACATGCAAGCGACGGCACCAATGAGACGCCATGACTGGTTCATGGCGCTGACTGTGACTGGAAACTTGAGTATGATGACGAGAAAGCGGTCGCTATAACCGTAAAACGGTCCGTCGAGGTGCGAGAGGCGCGACCAATGTAATGTCCCCTCCCGGGCCTCCCCTCGGGCGTTGAGGGAGCTTTACCAGGATTCAGCACGCAACGGGCCAGCGTGGCGGTGCAGAGAATCATTCTTTCAGGCATCACCACGGGCTACTGCTACCTCGAAAGCGCGCCGATGTGGAACCTCCGGGGCTCCCACCCGTGCGGACGCCGGTGCGGGTGCCGTCAACGCCGCTGTGCAAGAAAAATTTCCATGTCCCTCTTGAACATTTTCTTCTTACCCAAGCGTCTGACCCGACGATAGCCTCTCAGGCGTTGTTACCCAATTCCCTTCCTTGGTATGGCCCCCCCCCTGGCTAAAGAAACGTAAAACAATGCAAGGAACGGCCGATCTAGACGGCGCCATCGAGTCCACATAACCGGGACCAGCTGCTTGCTGAGTAGGAGGGATCGGTTCTGGAAATAGCAACGCGAGAATAATCAAGAGCCTCACACGAGCGCATCTGATTGGGAGAGAAAATTTGCACACGAGCTTTCTGGCGCACCCCTGTCCCGCTGGATCGTAACGATTCTTGCAAGAAACGAGAAGAAAAGAGACGAAAACCCACGAGCTCCATAACGTTATTCGTGCCGACGGCACACTCCTCTCTCTACGACAACGGCTTGAGCCGTCCCCAGGCGGTCTTTGCCAGTTATTGGACCCAGCGTGTAAGAAAGATGCACTTGTCCTCCAGGATGGAAACTATGTATACCCAATTTTGCCCTACTTCCAACAAGAGGCTTATTTTTTCAAACAAATTTGCACAGCCAAAATGAAATAGGGCTTACGACAACAGTCATTTCCACAAGGCTGTACAAAGGCGCGTGCCTACGAACCGGGTGACGCACGACAACGTCAACAAGGGAGGGGGCGCGCAGCCTCGTTCGGTGTTGCCCGCCCGTGCAGGCCATCAACGTTGCGACAGCAATTGTCATCACTATGCCTACAGTACTAGCAGGGCGAGAAGAAGAAACAAGGAAAATTATTGTGTACTATTGCGGCCAAATGCCTTTTGTCATGCGATGCTTATGATGAGGAGGCAGACGGGGTGGTGGGGTTCGTCAGGGCGCAAGGCAGCAGCGTAGAATTCGTGTTGTTGCCTGTAATCCATAAAGTCAACATAAACAAGCGGCCAAAAGAAGAGTGTTCCTGGCATGGCAATGGATCCGGCCCGTCAACAGGCAGGGCGAGCCCCTTTGATCAGGCCCAAGCGCGTAGACGAAGCACTCGCAGCTTCTAGTTTCGTCTGGAAAGAAATCGTCATCACATCCCAACGTTCGTCATGCGAGCCCGTAGTGTGCATCAAGGTTCGCCGTTGGTTTCACGGCAGCCACCGCCCGCCAGCCAGCTGGTGTGCGCCATGCGTGTCCAATCGTGACACCGTTGCGGTTCATTCGGCCACTTGACCTTGACCCGTCCAAGCCCCCAAGCGAGCCACAACCACACCAGCAGCGGACACTTTTCGGCTCGACGGCCGGGCACCTGTGTGCGTCGATGGCACGCCTTACCAGTACGCACGCTGGCCTTGTCACTGGTGTGCGCGGCCCCTTGAACTGACCACGCACACCGCATCGTTTTGGGGCCTTTTCTGGCTTGGCTGAGACAGACAAGCTTTGTGACACGGCGCCCTAGCCCATTTGTGGCTTGGGGCCCTACGAGTAATTGGGCGCGCCGCTGCCAGCCTTGCGTTGGTGTGGTGCGTCGTCTCGTCTTTTTCGTGAGTCACCTGGCCTCAGCCTTCAGGCCAGCACAGTCACACACGCACACACACACACACAGTTGCCTGGCTGTTTTCAACGGGGAGAAGAAAAAGGCTTTTCTTTTCTGACTACGCTAGTACCGTAAGGGGTGTGCGTCATGGTCCCCAGGAACTGTGCTAGCCGTCTTCCCACCTGGCACAAGGTACCTCGTCCACACAATCCGCCGCGGGTCGGTACCTCTTTGCCGGGTGCTGCTCCCGCAGGGCCGCTCGGAATATTTATTTTGATTTTTATTGCCATTTCCCCCCCTTGTCCATACACAGTGGGGTACGCGGCGACCCATTCTGCATCACCGGTGACACGGCAAGCAAAATACCAGCGCTAAGAAAAAAAAAAACCAAAAGTGTTCGAGTCCACTTACGACATCCATCCTGGTTGCTGCTCTCTGTGTTCGGGTGCCCGACAAAGTCGGCGTAGAAAACTTGTTGCATGTAGATTTAGAATACATCACAGTAACCATCTTCTATATAAGTCTTCTGTTCCTCCTCCCTCCATTCCCAATCTTTCTTCTCGCTCCTCATCACAGCACAACAAAGCATCTCCACAACAGCTCTCCAGCTTCTTCCACTTACACCAACCCTTCCAATCACACCCTCAACTACCAACCACCACCACCACCACCACCACCACCACCATCGTCATGTCTGCTCAGTTCGCCAACGGTCTCGGCAACGTCCGCCTCGTCGACCGCGAGCACATCAACCCCATGCTCCAGGGCATCCTCTACAGCACCGACCGCAAGGCCCAGGTCGCCGTCCTGCAGGAGGAGAGCCGCCGCTCCTCGGCCTCGTCCTCGGCCTCGTCCAGCCCCCTCACCTCGCGCAAGAACTCGGTCATCTCCCCCGACGCCGTCTCCCTCGCCTCGTACACCAAGGAGAAGCGCCGCAAGTCGTCCCTCTTTGGCATGTCCAGCTTTGGCAAGAACCGCGGCGTCGCCGGCATCTCCAGCATCATGTAAATGGTTGATGCTTGCGAGATGCGACGCGCCCCTTCTTCTTTTCCACACACGACCGCCTTACGATTTGCATCATATAATGATTCGGCAGAAGCAGGGAGCTTCCAATTCACCATGACACACAAAGAAAACAAATCACAAAAAAAAAAAAACACAAGCTCCCTGCTTTACGGCCGACGCCTTTTCACGCTTCTTGGATACACATGGCACTGGAGTTTTTGCTATTTTCACGCAATTGCATATAGAACCAAGAGGTGGATTTACTTCTTGTTTGCACCCTATTGCTGGGATTTGCTTCTTTTATTCTTCTAATCTTTCAAAGAAGACCAATCACGCCCCAAGCTGGCTACACAAATGATTCCCCTTTTGCTTTTTACGACAAGAATCGAATTCCACTTGTCGCAGAGACTTGGGACGGCAGATCCTGGCCACTTGCTGAAAGACTAGCTTTGAGCTCTGGATATTAATACAATTACTTCCAAACATTACTTGCCATCGTTGCCCTTGTCTCTTGTGAATTGTACAATTGGCTACCACGGGATTAGCCTTCGAGGCGACCATTTACCAGCTCTGCCAACCACAGCAACTTTAAAGTCCTTGTTTAACAAGAATGCTCTGCCGCATGAACCACGACAAAATTTCACACTATGCTCTCATATACTCATCCGTCCCATTATCGTTAAAAACTATCATTCAAAATATCCTCATTCATCTTGACCAGCGTCGGGCTGTACTCGGAAGACGCCGGGTTAGCCCCTGCATCCGTCAAAATATCGTCGACTATCCGCCTACTAGCTTCTCGGGCTGTGCGCCACTCTTTATTAGCACGTGTGCAGCTTCAAAGTTTTCTTGATTACCGGCGCGATGGACATGGGCCTTGCTTTTGACGTCTTCGAGCCCAATCGTGTACGTAAAAATAAGCGGTACCTTATTAGGGTGTGCTGCAGTCGCCACGCCAAGGTGGATTCAGGACTGCTACATATACAGCCAAGCTGAGCGACATGACCAGGAAGACGTCAAAGGAGACAAAGATGAGGCGATATACGACCCAAATAACGCCAAGAAAGAGGAAAAATCAAGGTGCGAGGGAGAGGAAGCATACCTGGTGTTTGTAATAGCTTGGAGGGTGGCAGCGCAAACTGGATCGTCTTGGGCGGGCTGATGCCACCGTATAGGTCATCATCATCTTCGTCACTTTCCCAGTCAATCTCGTATTTTTCTTTGCCCTTTATCGATCCGTCTGCCAGAGCCTGCCTCGTCTTTTTGCTCATGGGTGTCTGGACGCTGACGCCCGGTGTTCTCGGCCCGCGCAACGCGGCCGGCGTAGACCGTTGTCGCCCGGCGGCGCTCGAACTGGCACCCGCGCGGCCTGAAGCGGCAAAGGACTTGTACGGTGACATGAATGCCTCGCTGCGCAGCTTGGGAATCGCCATTTCGGGTGACGACGCCGGCGAATCTTGCCACGCCGTCCTCTCTCGCTGGCTTGCCGCCGCCGCCACCGTTACGGCATTCCGCACAGGTGTGCCCCTCGCGGTCGGTTTGTGAGGTGTAGCCTGTATTCTGTAATTCTTGTCCAGCACACGATGTAGCAGCGGATCCTTGCCTCCTGTGGACGGATCGTTGTTGCGCTGATCCAGAAGCGCCTTGGGCGTCATGGACACGTCGGGCAGGCGCGCTGTCTGCTGCGCAAACAGGATTGACGAGTCTTCCTCCTCGTCGAGGACCGTCGTGTCGTCGCCATCTTCTTCGTGCTTCATCTCGCGACGCATTGCTTCGTACGGGGACTCCATGGGCGGCATATGCGCCCTGGCAACGTTGGCGGCGCCTGGGCGTGGTGTGCTTCCCGCCAGCTCGGCGTCGTCTAGCATTGATTCATCGTCGTCATCATCGACCGCTCTGTGGCCACGGTGCCGGTCAGGTGTATCATCTTGGACGTCGTGTACGTGCTCTGCGGCGTCTCTGTCGTGTCGCACCGCCGTGCTCTCCTCCATGACTGTCGACTCATCGTTGGCCAGTTCCTCATACCCAGACAACGAAACATTGGCCGATGCCTCGAAGAATTGTTTCCAAAACTTTCACAGTCAGTGCCAGTACATTTTCGTCTCGCTGTATGCGTTGTGCCAGCATACCTTGGACGCTTCCCAGATTGCCTTTGAATTTTCGCCATATTGCTCCACAACCGGCAGAATGCTTGATGTGACGATTCTGTGCGCTTTGCTAAAGTTGTGATCGATTTCTGTATACTCGTTAGAATCGCCATCTTCCGGCCCGTCGAGCGCTTGGCAGGCGAAAAATGTACCTTGTAGAGTCAGGGTGATGGACTGCTCGAGCCGCTCCAACTCCTCGGTCTGCGAAAAGTTTCGCGCCGCAACACTCGGCCGAGCCATGGTTCGTGACCCCAGGTGTCGGATATACTTCTGGGTAGTAATGGGGATTCGGCCGTATCAATTCCAGTGACAATGTGTCTGGCGTGCGCTGATGGGATGTCGAATGTCCATGTCGTCAAAGTGCGGAGACGCGTCAGTCGCGTTCAGTGCAGTACAGAGCCTGCCCCCACTATTCTGGCAGCCAACAGCCCTCAACTGAAAATGTGTAATGGCTCCTATGCGTCACTACTACTTTTCTCTGAAGCATAAATGATTTCTTTCTTTAATGTTTGCTTGCTCTTTGCCTCTTTCCAGTAACGGTTTGCGCCAACATTGCTATGCGATGCGCGTGGCATGGCTGTACACACAGCCCACCGACTAGCCGTCATTAGTTGCCATCAAATGAGCAACAGCCCTGCGTCGCTAGTTATGTTGCCATCCCGTCACTGATAACCCTTGTTGCAGCTTCTGTTTATTCATCACCGACTTCTCTTAGTTCTTAGCCTGGATATGCAGATTAGAGAATGGCATGAAACGCAACTTGGTCCTGTAATCGACAACTTACACTCACGGCGCAGTTACTGACTTGTCGCTCCACGTGCCAAGGTGATTGAACATTGGCGAATAATCAATAGTGAACAAATCCACGATGATCAACAACGGCACCAACTCCTTGACGGCTTATGTCACGCAACCAGCACAGCTTGACTTTGCCGCCCAGCCACGATAGCAAGCCCAGTTGCAGTACTAGGACGGAGAGGGACATGACCGGTGCTCAACTGCCATCTGGGCTGTGCATTCTCCACGACAATTCCACGAAGAACGCCTCACGACCCATGTCACGGGCATAACCGACATGCGTCGAATTGGGATACACTTCTACAATTAGAAATTGGCAGCAATTCTCAACCTACTACCAGCAGTGTCAGGCATGTTCTTTGTCTAAAGTATTGAAGAACTCGTGTTTATTAGCGCCGCATGCCGTACCTATTTGGAATTTGCATCTCCTTTTTGCCATGGACAAGGTTTATGAGTGGCGGCGCGGCCGCCTCTACTGTCAGCCACTAGTTGGTCACTGGTAGCGCCCCGTTTCAAAGTACCAGTAAGCACTCTTGACTCGGGCTTAAGCTATGGCTTGTTCATTTTCGACGATTCGAGCCAATCATTTTACAGTGAATAAAGCTAGGCTGATTTCTTTGCTGAACGAACTGGCCGACCCACGGAGTCTCGGCCGGAACCTCGCCGCTACGACCACGGTAGACGCTCTTGTGCCCGGGGTCTTGATCCAGTACTATTCGATCAAAATGACTTTTCTGCCTTTTGGGGCATTTCTTTCAGCCTTATCCACCGAGTTGCTTACAGGCGAGCTGCTGCTGATACGCTACAGCCTTGATTCTCCAGCTTCAAGAGCGCCATGGCACCCGCCTTGTGGGCCGCCGAGGTGCTTCTACTGAACGAGGGTGGCTTCTGGATCAACGAGCCAGCTGTTTCCTCTAGAGGGACTCGGAGACTGTGCCAATCTATATGAATAGGGGATGCGCCGCATTTCTCGCAAAGTGGCCGACATGCGCAAAACTCAACCACCCAGCAATACCAATTCACAACCACCACCATGTCGCGCCTCATTGACCGAATTCCCCAGCCGGAGAAGATTCTGGACAAAAAGGTCATCAATTTGAGCAAGAGCCGGTATGTAGCTCCGGGAAGCTCTTGTCCACGAAGGAGTCGTCTAACCTTGACTCGTCAGTACTGGTACCTTTTCCATGTACCAGTGCTTCCAGATGCTCGGCTACAAGCCATACCACATGTATGAGTGCGTCATGAATGGATACACTCATATGAGCCTCTTGAACGAGGCTCTGCGCAACAAATACCTGGGCGAAGGGAAACCTTACGACAAGGCCGATTTCGACAAGTGGCTGGCCAACTATGATGTATGCTCACCATTGGCGCTCGCAGTTGCTGTACTGGAAACCCCAATTGGCTAATCGGATTATTCCTCACCAACAGACGGTTGTCGAAATTCCCTCCTACTTTGTAGAAGAATTCATCGAGTATTACCCCGATGCAAAGTTCATCCTTACCGAGCGCGACTTGACTGCGTGGGACAAGAGCCTGAGCCACCTCGTCAACACCGTCGTCGGGGCCACCCACAGCTTCCCTCTGAACGTGGTCGCCAAAATAGACAGTCATATTTCCATGTTTACAGAACTGAATGATACGTTTTGGCAAATCATTTTCCACGGCCGAGGACTCAGGGCCGGCATGCCTCTGGCCAAGATTGACAACGTCAACGAGTAAGTGCGGCAGTGTTCAAAACCCCCGTTTGACCAATAGGCAAAAGCAAAGAAATACGAAGCTGACGCGATGGCTCTTAATCAAACAGTGGCGAAACGATTCGTCGGCTCTTGCCCAAAGATAGGCTGCTTGATGTCAAGCTGGAAGACGGCTTCGGCTGGGAGCAAATCTGCCCATTTCTGGGCATTCCCATCCCCGAGGAGAAATACCCGCGCGGCAATGCCCCCGCCGAGTTTGACAAGATGCTCGGCAGCTTCATTGGAGGTCGTTTGACCGTCACTGCGTACAAAGTTCTCGGTTCGCTCGTCATGCCAGCCGTCGCCATGGGCGCTTGGTATTACACCAAGCGGAGATGAGGGGGCAGGCCACTTGCATTGTACAAAAAGTCTGCATAAATATGCTTTAATTGCAATAGCTCATCAGCGTCATTTCAAAGTTTCCAAACACAATAAGATTATAACAATTTAAACAGAGCAAGTGGCAAGTTCGTGTTCGCTGTTCAAATTGAGCTTCCAGAAGTTTCCTACTGCGTTAGCGGCCTCGTCATCAACGCCCACAGGGCGTAAAGGCGCGATTGATCACTAACCCTGCAAACGCACCAACACAGTGCTTACTGGTCACGCTAAAAGACTCGAGCGCTATATAAATAAAACTGAATCACGGCCCCGAAGCCCTCGTCACGATTGTCAATACTTGATTGGAGAGTTACACAATGGCAGCTGCGGCGCGCACATATCTGGCTTTCCACCACAATGCCAAGCTCTTCCGTCTAAAGACGGCAATCGTCTCAACGCGACCGTTTTCAGCCCTCGAGGAAGCCAATCGGCAACTGTTCAAAGACGGCGGGGATGAGGACCACGTAGTCGTCACCGCCGAGACAATCTTCCACCCGCAAGGCGGCGGCCAGCCGTCGGACCAGGGCACCATGAGCGTGGCGGCGGCGGCGGCGGCGGCGGCAGCCACCAACGGCGACGCCTCGTCCTCGCCGCCCGCGTTTGAGGTCCGGGCGGTTCGGATGGACGTTGTCAACGACGGCCAGGTCCTGCACCTGGGCCGCTTCGCCTCCGCCGCCGCCGCCGCCTCCTCCATCTTCCAGCAGCCCGGCACGGCCGTCGAGCAGGCCATTGACGTCGACAAGCGCGTCTACTACTCGCGCCTGCACACGGCCGGCCACGTCCTCGGCGCCGCCGTCCGCCACCTCGTCATGGACCAGGTCGAGGGCTTCGACGAGCTCAAGGCCTCGCACTTTCCCGACAGCGCCAGCTGCGAGTTCCGCGGCACCATTGACGGCGCCTGGAAGCCCGCCATCCAGAAGAGGGTCGACGAGTACGTCGCCCGGGCCATGCCCGTCGAGATTGACTTTTGGGACGCCGACGCGTTTCGCCGCGAGGGCCTCGAGCGCCTCATCCCGGACAGCAGCTTCCTCGCGCCCGGCGAGACCAAGTTTCGCGTCGTCAAGATTGTCGGCGCAGAGGTCTACCCCTGCGGCGGCACGCACGTCGACACGACGGATCTGTGTGGCGAGACGACGGTGCGCAAGATTGCGAGAAGCAAGGGCATCAGCCGTGTGGGCTACGCCGTGAAGCCTTGAATATATTCAAGCACTTTGAGGAGTTTACGGCGGGAAGGTGGTCATTGGCATCTTGTTGTTGTTGTTATAGAACTGGGACCTAGAATATAAAGTAGAGGTGCGAGATGGACATAAAAGTTAGACAAAAATATTATCTGGTCTGGACCATGGGCAGCAAGCTTCATTTATTCATATCCAGGCCACCACCCAACAGCCGCATCACAACATCTCTTTTACCAGCTTCCCACTCCTCCCAGGTCATGCAAAACATGACCACGTCTCGCCACAAATCACCAGCCTCGGCCCGCGGCACCAGTCTCCGTCCATTGCCCGCCTTGTTTCTGGCCACGCCATTCTTGATCACGCACTGGTATGGAATCGTCCCAATCTCCCGAAAGCCCACCTTGCGCGCCACGCGAATCGAGGCCTCGTTGACGGTGCTGGCGCCCCAGCCTACGCGGACGAGGCCGAGGCCGCCCTGGTCGGTGGTGTCCATGGCATACTGCACCATCAGCGCCGCGGCCATGACGGCGATGCCCTTGCGCTGGTACGCAGGCGCGACGCGCACATGGCCAATCTCGACGCAGAGCGTCTCGTCGTCGGCGTGCTCGTAGGAAAACAGGCCGGCCACCTCGCCGTCGGGGTCTTCTGGGGACGGCGGCCGCGTCTTGTCAATGACGGCGTACGCAAAGCTCTCTCTGCCGCCCGAAAAGAATGTCGGTATGAGAAAGGCATCGATTATATGCTGGAGCGAGTGATATGGGCCGTTGTTGGTATACGTGTAAATCTCATCATGGTCTTTGGTAATGTCATAGAAGCGCTGGGCATGCTTCTCAATCTATCTGGCTGGTCAGCATCAATCATAAGCCATAACAGATTGGAGTCGTCCACGGACCGAAAAGCGGACCAGCTTCACTCTCGCATTTTGCAAGGTACGAGTCGGGAAACAGAATTTTGATGGTGCGGCGTCGAGCGACATGGTCAACCACAGGTGGCGGATACCTAGCAGATTGCTGCAAGAATAATCAGGGAATAATGGACTACAAAAAGATAGCTCAAAAGTCGCTGGCTCCAAGACGGCGATAATTGGCCAAAACACTTGAAGGAAATAAAGGCCGCGAGGAGATGCTTACTTCCGGCTCCGATCATGAGTCAGTGGGGACCGGCGCCATCACTAACTTCAGCTCGGCATTAGATGGCGATGATGTTACAGCAAGTTTGCAACAATTAAAGTCCAAAAAAAAAGAGGTGCGCGCTTGCCGAAATCTAGACGAAATTTCAAGGGTATCATTCAGTCGTCCGACGTTACATCATACGCTATCTCACATAATAATTATCGAGATCAAGCTTCGATAGCAGCTGAGCAACAATGCTGTCATCTCCAACTCCAGCAGAGTTGAATAAACCATCACCGCTGTCCTTGTCCTTTGGCTCCGATTTCGCCTTTTCCGACAGACTTCGACAGACGGTAATAAAGACTTGCACCTTCTGCTTGAAATCGTGATACATCTCCGACGCTGGCTTCGTTCCTGACAGGTTCGTAGCCTCGCTAGCTTTGGCAGCCTTGGCATACTCCAGAATGCCATTAAAAATATCTTCCAAAAGATTCAATACCGGCTTCTGCCTCTTGCGCAGGAAGAGACCGCCCATGGTGGCATACAGGAGCTTGCTATGGAGCTGCTGAAGCTGAAGCGGACTTGGCGGTTGTTGGGTAAATGCGTCATTGCTGGAACGTGCGAGAGCAGTCTGAATCTGATCGAGGCGGCTCTCGAAAGCCTGCCAAGGAAGTGATGTGGCAGTATCAAGAAAGTACCCTGCTACACTAGAGACAAAAACGCGAGCCTCCCGAACAAAGCGGTATTCATCATCCGATAGCTCGTACCCATACAGTCGAGAGGTCCAAAGCGTCTGGCGAAATAGCTCATCGGTAACGTACACCATTCGCAGTACGCGCAATAGTAGCCGAAAGATGCGGTCATATTGCAATAGAATGACGGGCGTAATAACGCTGCTCAAAGCTGGTGGTGTGGTGTATTGTAAACAAAGGAAATCCAGTGCCTCCAAAGAGTCTGGGTCCATGCATTTTTCAATCTCTTCTTCCGAGAGATCTCGTACAGCGAAGCTCAAGTCGCCGGGAAGTTTGTCGCCGTCTCTGCCGAGCTTCTTGGACGACTTGGGCCGCGCGTCAAAGTATGCATCTGATAAAATGCCCATCAATGCCAGTCGTAATTCTGAGCTAGCAGGTGGCCAAGTATCACGCCCGCCAAGGCGGAGACCCATTACGCCGCCCTGTCTAGCCACGCCTGCTTGTCTCTCGGCAGACTCGAGGTCAGGATCAAATAGCGCTTGTGAGAGCCTAGCACAAAACAGGCCACTTCCGAGCATATGGAAGTCCCTATAAAGGCGCAGGTGCCCAAGCAGGTCATGCTTGGCGAAGAGAAGCCTCATGTGCTCTTGGTTGATGGAGCGCGCCTGTGCCGATACCATTGCTCCGAAGGATAGAAGCGGCAGCAATGACCAATGGGGCGTGAGACTGCTACCAGTGCTGTCAGAAAAGCCCTGATCAAGTTGGCGGCGTACAATTGTTGAAAGTGAGTCTCGCGCCGTTTCGTCTTTCAGTGGCCCTTGTAAACGCTGCATAGATGCCCGAATTCGGGTTTCCATCTCTTGCTCATCGACACCAAAGAACGTAAGCGCATGTTCTTGCGTGTTTTGCGGAGAGCCAAGAGGCAAAAAGTGCGTGTTAAATGCAGTCCCAAGTCGATGGTCATTGACTGCGGTAAGCATCTTGTCCCTGAACTCTTTTACTCGCCGTTCAACTCGCGAAATAGCGTTCCAGTCAAAGAGCCATGTAATCTCCGGCGGCTTCTGGGAAATAGTGAATTGAGTATCAGCAAGTATGTGCTCAGGGTGGTGGCTCTTGATGAAGCGAAGATTCTTCCCGGTCTCGAATATCGACTGTGCAACGTCAACGGGTATAAATGATGGCATCCGTGAGCGGTCTAGCCGAAAGTCAACGTCTTCGATTTGTCGTCCAAAATCATCCACGTAGATTTCCGTATCAACTTTGACGAACCATTTCCGTGCCCCAACATCGGATCTGGTCAGCGGAATGCCTTGTTCAGCCTTGGTTCCAATCCACTCCTGCAAAAAATCAATCCAAGGTGCTGACACGCGCTGCAAGACTTCGCGCATCATGTCGCGAACATATCGGCCATCCCCGTCTGCGAGGGACGCTTGGTGAAAGACGATGGAAAGCACACCGTGGTCGTCCATATCCGGCCGCAGCTGCGCGTTCAGCTTGATCAACGGCTTTACTATCGCCGCCAAACAAGCTGCTGATGTCTGCAGTTGCAATAGCGACTGGGGCTGTGCCTTTTCGACGGTTACGTATTTATGCACTACTTGTAGTATTTGGCTGATAGCACTCGCGAGAGCCACGCGGCATGGGCTGATTTCGCCTGTATATGATTTTTGAATGAATGAGCGCAGGTCCAGCATGCGCATCCCGCATGTTAGACATTCCTCTTCGATACCAGCCAAAACCTCGCGGGAGTATCCCGATATTCGAAATTTGGGCAACGTGGGTCGGAATTTCTTTGCTGGCTGGTACCGGACAAAGAGCAACGACTGCTGGCCAAGCGCAAGAGACAATAGCGAAGAGAAATATGCTTTTGTCTGTACGACTATGACATCTGTGTTCCTCAAATTCAGTGGATCGGTAGGCCATGAGAGCAAAGCGTCATATGTGGAAGCTCCAGCTTCGCTTAGAAACAGCGGCTCAGGCGCAACTGTAGTGCCTGCTTCGAAACCATCCCACGTTCGGTGTGCGGGCGGCGTGGCAACAGGTTCGTCGAGGTCCATCCATGTATCTGCCTCGACTGTCGGGTCAACTATCGAATCGCTAGTTGAGCTCGCATCATCGACTGGTGATTCTTGCTCGACCGGCTCGCAAGTCTCAAACACGGGCGCACTGAAGAGTCCATTTGGTTCGGCGACAATTGGTGCAACATTCGCAAATGAGCTTTTGACTTTCGTAGGCGCAGCATCTAATACGGGAGAAGTGAGCACATGTTCTTTGAGGAAATGATACCGCTACGGCGCATACCGTCTTTGTGTAAGGAGAAGAAGTCGGCTTCCGGATCTGTTGCAAGATCTCGGAGCCACTTCGACTTTTGCCAGAAGTCCGGCACTGCGAAGAGGTTGGGCTCTTTCCCTTGGCCAGACATGGCTTTCAGCTTTATAGAATTGGCGGCATGGATATTCGTTTCCTCTCTGCGCGGCCAGCATTATACAGGCTGATGCGAATGTCGAAACGTTGATTGGGGACACGCGCTCTCATCGCGTCAGGTACCTGAGCTGCCCCGCGCTAGCACGGTCTAACACAGCGGCATCATCTCACCCGCTAAAAGCGACTGAACCAAACTGGAACCCAAATACCCGTACCTAGAAAATTACTTCTTCACAACCCACATCGTACAAGAAGCAAACAACTACGTTTCAATCGGGCTGAGCAATCGCCGCACCATCGCTTTGGATTTTCCTTCGGCCATTGCGCTCAGCATGCCTCCCAAAAAGCGCGGCCGTGGGGGAGCGACCTCTGCGTCTACGCCAGCCCGCGACGACGATGCCATGGACGTCGACACGCCCCAGGGCGCACCAAGCTCGCCCGTCAAAGAGGACATGCAAGGCTACAACGCCATGTGGACAGACGATCAAGTTTCCTCCTTGTTCAAAGGTGTGATTCGATGGAAACCCGCTGGTACGTGACCCCCCTTGGCGCTTGTCGATGGGTAGCTAACCCACAGGTTCCAGGAATGCACAAGCACTTTCGCATCATTGCCATTTCCGAACACCTGCGCAACCACGGCTTCGATCCAGACGTCCACCAACACACGCGCATACCGCACATCTGGCAGAAGCTGCGTGCCTATTACAACCTCGACCTCATTGACGACCGCGAGAACCTTGACGACGAGGACGACGAGGGCGGCGAGCGCTACATGGACTTTGCCCTGCCCTACGACGCCTACATTGAGTCCATGATGCAGCGCGCCGTTGCCGATGTGAGCGAAGCGCCAACCTCTCCGCCACAGCTCGATCTCTCGCCGCCGCCGCCGCCGCCGCGCAAACGCAGTCAAAATCCCGGCAGCGGCAGGCGCAAGCGCCCGCGAGAGTCGTCGAGGACCGCAGCGGCCCGCGCCACCGACGCCGAAGACACAGAGGACGGCACGGATGCGCCGTCGCCGGCCGCTGTGAAGCAGACAAGAGGCGCACGGAGCCGCACCCGCGCCGCGAGCAAAGCGGAAAAGGCCGAGAGCACCGAGGACGACGAGCCAGACGAGGACGACGAGGACGAGGACGGGTCAGAGAATGACGACGATCAAGGAGACAGTGAGGACGACGATGGCGAGAGCGATGAGGAAGATAGCGGCACGCCGGTGAAGAGATCAACTCGAGGGGGACGCCGAGGACGCGGAGGAACCAGAATGAGTTCAAGGAGAAGGGGCAAATGATGGCAAGACAAGCGATTTGAAAAAAAGCATTTCCATGGAGTCATGATATTGGTTTGTTCGCTGGATGGGAGCCTATACACCCAAATTACAATGCCAATTAAATATACACAGATATGCATCCGCTACCTTTCAGTCCTAATCGTCTTCATTGTCGTAATTCACAGGCCCAACTGGCCCATGCAGCGTTTCCCACTCTGCCTGATACTCAAGGTCGTCTGCCCAGGCCCTATTCATCGGGTACAAGCTCTCGACATCCAGGTTCGACCGCTGCAGCGCCGTGCGGGCTGGGTTGGGCATCATCCGCGGCCGCTGCGCCGGCGGTGCCTTTTGGAGCAGCTCCCACATGTCCGTCTCGGCGGTGTAGCTTGCGTACTCGTCCATTGCCTCGGCGTGGCGCTCCTGCCGCCGCTCCGTCTCGATGCGCAGCTTGAGGGCGCGGCGCGTGCTCTGCAGGTCGCGGATGCCCACGGCCGAGAACCAGAGCACCTCGTTGATTTCACGGTTGACGGCACGCGCCTCCTCGTCTTTCGGCTTGCCTTGACTGTCCGAGTCGTCGTCATCGACAGCCGAGTCGTCTACATCGTCTGCGGAGCGCGCCTCCAACTTGATTCTCTCAACGTCCGAGCCAGGGCTCTCGGCACGGCGCGGCTCCTCGTCGGCGAGCTCGGCTTCGACTTCGTCATAAGTCATCAGCTCTTCCTCTTCCTCTTCTTCGTGACCGCGAGTCGGCGGGTTCTCATACACGTTGAGTCGCAGCCGGCGTGCGCTCTGGCGCCACAGGTCACCCGCGTTATGCGAGAGCCCCAGCGACGCAACGGCCGCCTCCACGTCCTTCCTGCGCACAATGTTTCTCGTTTCAGGCCTGAGTTCGGATTTCGCTCTGATTCGCGACAAGCTAATGAACAGAGTCGTCTGCACCAAGCGCCGGGTGATGGATAATGCGAGGGAATGAAAGTCGTCCAGCGTTGTGGCCCACATAGACGGCGGTCTTGCGTCAATGTTGCGCCAGTTGCTTCCGGGCATAGAGGAGTTCATAAACATGCGATCCGACAGCTTCAGCCATCGCGGAACATGAAATAGCTTTGCAAACGCCAAATTCGGCGCTCCATCGTCTTGTTGCTGCTTCTTCTCCAGCTCTGCAGCAATCTTGGGCGTTATGTCCCAGTACCCTGACCATTTTTCTTCCTCCCGCTGGATTTCTCTAGTCTCTTGCCTGATCGATACGGCATCGGCAGCTTCCTCTTGGGCATGGCAGCACTGCGGCGTCAGCTCGACCGCTGCGGGATACTCGGCAGGTTCCAAGTAGGACCGTCGGTCCTTCGCGCGACGGGCAATGACCGCCTCGTGCAGCACGCGCAGATAATGCTTGACCTCAATCGTACTTTTGGTGCCGATGCGCTGCGCAATGCCTGGGAGATCATGTTTGCCTAGGCGGGACAGCGCCTCAAAAAACTGCTTCTTCTCCAGTGGCGACCAGTACGTTAGTCCTAGCTGCGAGGCCGGCAGATCAATATCGTCTTCTAGGCACACTCTATGCGCCGCGTCTTCGATATCCCTGTTTAGCACGTCGAGGTAGTCGGGATTCAGGTGACTTCGTTGGCGTTTAAAAGGCCGTGGTGGAGGCTCATCCTCTGCAGATCGTTTGCGCGGCGACTGGTCGCCTGCCAAGCCGTCGCTCACTGGATTCACATCCTGCACATCCTCGCACAAGATCACCGACGTTCCGGACTCCTCGTCATCGCTATATTCCAGTTCAGAGTTCTTCTCGTTAGTGTTGGAGGTGTCGCTTTGGTAATCTGAATCGTCCGGATCCATCGTTTCACCTGCTGTCGCTAGAAGGCTGCAGGTGACGAGTCCAATTTGTGTGCATCGTCGAGACTATTGATATTAAAAAGTTGAGAAGTCGTTGGCATGGGAAATGAGAAATTCGGGCGAAAAATCGGCAAAAGTATCACACAAGCGTTATATATGGCTTTCATGAAGAACAATGTTTGTAAATTTCATCTGAGTGACTGTCTGGAGTGAAAATTGAGCTTACATAATACCTTTTTTTTCCAACATTACTGGAGTCAAGGGTCCCCTGGGATGACATTTTTCAAGCATCAAACGGTCAACTCTACTACACTCCTTTTCGCAGAAACGGCATAAAAAAGGGCCCTTTCTCTTTTGCTGAGATGCTTTAAATAAGATGCAATGCTACGAAACATTGCCAAATGTCTGTTGCGCCCCGGCGCAGAGACGCGCAACCCCGTCGTTACGGTGCTGGCTCATCGTATAGCTCGCGCATCCACTTCTTCCAGCAAACCTCAGAAACCCCAATTACGAGACTATCAGCAAGACTGCATCCGATCCGTTCTCAGCAGCTTAAAATCCGGCCATAAGCGAGTTGGCATCTCACTCGCCACCGGAAGTGGAAAAACTGTACGCTCAATACTCTCACCGCTGACAATCCCTCATGAATCCCCCCCTGTTTCTAACACTTGTCTGCAGATCATCTTTACGCAGCTCATCGACAAGATCCATGAGCGGGCCGATTCTGGCGGTGACCGCACGCTCATCCTCGCGCACCGTCGCGAGCTGGTCGAGCAGGCGGCGCACCACTGCCGTCTCGCGTACCCGGACAAGACGATTGAGATTGAGATGGGGTCGCTGCACGCGAGCGGCACCGCCGACATCACCATTGCCAGTGTCATGAGCATCACGTCCCGCGACCGCCTGCGCAAGTTTGACCCGGCGCGGTACAAGCTCGTGCTCGTCGACGAGGCGCACCACATTGTCGCCGCCGGCTACCTGCGCACGCTCAAGCACTTTGGCCTCGACGCCAAGCAGGCCGCCTCGCCCGTCCTCGTCGGCGTCTCGGCCACCTTTTCGCGCTTTGACGGGCTCAAGCTCGGCGCCGCCATTGACGAGATTGTCTACCACCGCGACTACGTCAACATGATTGCCGACAAGTGGCTCACCGACGTCGTCTTCACCACGGTCGAGTCCTCGGCCAACCTCTCCAAGGTCAAGAGCGGCGCCTTTGGCGACTTTCAGACGGGCGAGCTCTCGCGCGTCGTCAACACGGAGCAGGTCAATGACGTGACCGTCCGCAGCTGGATGGCCAAGGCCGGCGGCGACCGCAAGTCGACGCTCGTCTTTTGCGTCGACCTCGCGCACGTCGCCGGCCTGACCGCCACGTTTCGCCGCCACGGCTTCGACGCGCGCTTCGTCACCAGCGAGACGCCCCGCGCCGAGCGCGCCGACCTCCTCGCCGCCTTCAAGCGCGGCGCCTTTCCCGTGCTCGTCAACTGCGGCGTCTTCACCGAGGGCACCGACATTCCCAACGTCGACTGCATCGTCCTTGCGCGGCCCACGCGCTCGCGCAATCTGCTCGTGCAGATGATTGGCCGCGGCATGCGCCTGCACCCGGGCAAGAAGAACTGCCACGTCCTCGACATGGTGTCCTCGCTCGACACGGGCATCGTCACCACCCCAACGCTGTTTGGCCTCGACCCCAACGAGCTCGTCACCGCTGCCTCCGTCGCCCAGATGCGCCGCCTCCAGCAGAAGCGCGACTCGGACAAGGCCCGCGCCAAGGAGGCCTGGGCCAACGGCGACGGCCCGCCCGCACCCTACGTCAACCCGGCCGCCGCCGTCACGTTTACCGACTACTCATCCGTGCTGGACCTCATCGCCGACACCTCGGGCGAGCGCCACATCCGCGCCATCAGCCAGTACGCCTGGGTGCAGATCGGTCCGGAGCGCTTCGTCCTCTCCGCGCCCAGCGGCTCCTACATTCGCCTCGAGCGCATCACCGACTCGAGCAGCAGTAGCAGTCTGCCATCGTCCCCTTCCCTCCCCTCCACCCAGCTTCCCACCAAGCCATCCTACCGCGCCGTTGAGATCCGGGCCTTGCCGCCCGGCAGCGGCTCCAAGTCGCCGTACGCCGCCCCGCGCGAGATCCTCACCGCCGCCACGTTCAACGACGCCGTGCACGGCGCCGACAGCTACGCGGCGCAGGCCTTTCCGCACAGCTTCATCCACCGCGCGCAGCCGTGGCGCCAGGTCGCGCCGACGCAGGGCCAGCTCGACTACATCAACAAGCTGCGCGGCGGCCGGGGCAGCGCCCTGGGCGCCAAGGACCTGAACAAGGGCAAGGCCGCCGACATGATTACCAAGCTCAAGCATGGGGCGCGTGGCCAGTTTGCCAAGATTGAGGCGGAGCAGAGACGGCGCGAGAGGAAGACCTCCGTGTTTAACGAGAGGCGGCATCGCGAACAGGTCCGGGTTGGGCCGGTGATGAGCTGAGTCTGGGACAGACTGGGCTTTGTACAAAAAATGATTCTTCTCAGAGTTGTATCTTTATTGATGGGTGGCATTGTAAAAGATACCATGATCTGGACGGAGAGGCGTTGGTGCCCCGTCTACAGTATATAGAGCATAAAGAAACATTACACCACATTTTCAACATTACACGCAAGTTACGTCAATTCCAAGTGAAGTGACGGCAGCTTATATAATGACGCAGCCGGTGCTGCAATAGTCAATTCTGCCTCTGGCACGGCTTTATACCGTTGTATCAAAGTAGAGCTTGTCGATACGGATCCATCCACCTCTTTCAACGTGTCTCATTCTGCGCGGCGTCGTCATTCCCACCAGCCAAGTTGGGCCGTACAGAGGCCCGAATGAGCTAACAGACCCGAAGCAGCGTGCGGTAAAATCCGCAGAAAGGCAACTGCCCCCTCATACAGCGAGCAAAAAAAGCTTCACATCGTTCTCAACTTGTCCTCATGTATATCCTCCATACAATGCAATAAAAACAATTCTCCACGAACAACTCCTGATCCATCTTTGGGGTATTCTGATTTTCATCTGGCTCGACCTTTTTCAGTGCAAATGGGTATATGACAGGAACGCATCCGTAGCCAGAGATAACATGTAAAAATGAACACGTATACGCGTAACAAAAAACAAAACATAGCGTCAAATCAAAAAAAAACAACAGAGACGAAAGATAGAGCCTCATGAAGAAAGGCTGGGATTCTCGTCAGGGTATTTCTTTGCGCCAGGGTATATCCAGCCGGGGTATTGGAATGTAGAGAATTCTAGGTCGAGACATCTAACGAAAGTGCCCATGAGGGCCGGGGTATCCAGAATTGAGAGAATGGGAGGTAGACGGGCGACCGCTATCGCCAGATGCGCGGGTGCCATGTCTAGGAGTAACATCGCCGCCATGAGGGATGGCAAGTTTAGCGCCAGCGTCGACAGGGCCAAGAAGGCGAACGCCCCAGGGGTTCTCCTCGTCCACGAGGTTGACGCCGCTGTCGTTCCAGGGGTTTCGATCAGCATTGAAGCTGCGCGTGGACTCAATCGAGACGAGCGAGGACTTGGAAACGTTGCTAGAACCTTTGAAAAAGCTACCATTGGCCGAATGAGAGCTGTTCTTTCTGCGGTCCAAGAAAGAAGAGAGAGACGACATGCTGCCAGGTTTGCGAAGGCGATCCAGGATGCTACTACGCTCACGAATAATCTCGGCCCCGAAGCCAGTTTTGGTGGGCGTTTCACTGCCTACCGAGGACGGCGCATGTTGCAAAAGTTTCGAGTCAAAGTATTGCAAGGAATCCTCAAAGGAGTCGGACTTCGGTCGGGGGATGAAACCCTTGACGACGGTGGCGTCCACTGCAGCGGTGGCAAATTGTGCTTCCAGAAAATCGACGGCATCACGGAGGCCTCCAGCATTGTTGCGGGTGAAGCCCCAAGTCAGTGTCACGGTAGGTTTCCCGTCCTCGGTGAGCTCCTCCGGGTTCTGGTGAACTGTGACGTCGACCTCATACTGGCTCTTCAGCTTTGGAACCAAGTCATGGACAAAATCGGGAGATTCGAGGAACTTGACAAGCTCTGGGCTGCGAGCGAATACATAGTCGTGCTTGTCGGGAACCATGCCAAGAAATTCATCAACGCAGTGCGGTACCTGCCACTGGGGACCAGTTACGGTCACTTCGTCACTAGCCTGCTCGGTGCTGGGAAAGCTGATCTTGCAGTTGAACTTTTGCTCGAGCTCATCTATTTCGGAAAGACGGGCAATCAACTCGCGGTGGTAGAGGCGGTCCACGTTGACTATCTGGGACGTGTACTCGGAATCTGCTCGGTCGACCATCTCCAAGATTTCGTTCTTGACGGCATCCAAGTTTTGAGCATTCCGAGCAGGGGTGCGGCAGATGACATTGTCGACCTTGAGATCATCATCTTCGCGGCCCATGCCACCTCGGTCCATGGCGTTGGAGAACTTGACAAAGACAGAGTGCTTCTTCATGATACGCTGAATGTGCTGACCGCCAATACCGATGATTCGCTTGTGGTATTGGTCTGGAACGTGAAACGAAATGGATGCTGGCATTTCCTGCTCCACAAGGGTCAGTCCTTGCTTCAGGGATTCGTAGCTGGCAGCCATGACGTCAATGTTGAAGTTGTATTCGTTGAAACCATCAAAGATGATCTGCACGTTGCTCTGTCCCATGATTTTGTTGATTTTGCCATTCTTCTTGCCGCTGACGAATTCTTTGTGTTCATTTGCCAGCTCAATCTTGACACGTATCTGGTACTGAGGTTGCGAGACAAACTTCAAGTCGAAGATGACGGTTAGAGCTGCCTTGACTGCGTCGTCCGAGCCAGTGAGCGTGAAAGACATTTTGTCAAATGAAACGTCGGCATCCGAGTTGGCGCAAATTTCGCCAAGCATGGCCTGTGTATCTGCGGGGCCAGGGAGTTGTCGAGCATCGGGTTGCTGCATAAACCAGGCGGCCGAGTAAAACTGGCCGGCAACGGACATGAGCTCGCGAACAGTACGCTCGACGGGCAAGCCCTCGCTGCCCTGGACACGGACCATGGTGCGCTGAGACGCCAGGTGAGGGAACATGATGTAGGTGCCATTAGCCTCGAGCACTTTGCGAACCTTGTCTAGACGGTCAAGAAGGATGGAATCAATCTTGGCCGCAGGGATGTTGACATCCTTGACATAGAGGCGAATACGAGAGACTGTTTCGTGCAGCTTCTGCTTGGCAAGCTCAATGGCTTGGTGTGATTCACCAGTGATGTAGATGTCGGCCGGGTCACGTCGGTTGGCATTGGGAGGGCAGTAACGGTACATTTGCGAGAACAGCGGCGGAAAGTAGATGGCAGTTCCTGTGGATGACTCGATGAGCTTGATATTCTTACGATGGCGGCCGCAGACAAGCTGGTGCAGCGAAAGTTCGACTCGGGTGGCATCGACGATGCGGCCAAGCTTGATACGAGTTAACAGGATGTCACAATGGATATGGATACTCAATAGGGAGATTTACCAATGTGTCAATATGGATAAGGGCACGAGCCTTGGCATGCTCCGAAGACAGAATATCGCCGTAGATGGCAATTCTCCATCTTTGATCCATGCGCATCTCGGAATCGCCGGAGACACCGTCAACCATGGGGGTCAGCTTGGGGCCGAGCAGGAAGATATCGACGCCGCAAAAGTTGGAGATGTAATCGAGGGTTTCGATGACAGGCTTCTTCAGAACGCCGGCGTTCAAGTCACAGACAAGCTTGCCGTCTATGTCGATGATGGTGCAGCGCTGTTAAGGCGGGTTGGTTAGGACGAGGCACACCAGGACATGAGCAGGATGGGGGTCTTTGATTTCATGGAGGCAGCATACCAAAGCGATGGGAATGTCGTTGAGAATGGTCTCACGGCTCTTGTTAACAAGCTCGGGAGGTCCGGAAAGGCAGACGGTGGTGATTTGCTGGGCTCTGCCGTTCTTGGGAGCAGTCGAGATGACCTGGGCCTCGATGGGCAGAGGGCCACTAGAGAGGTCTCTACACAGGCGGTGCAGGTTGTTGAGGTTCTGCGCGTGGACAGGAAGCTCGAAGACCTGAACATCGTCAGGGGCATCCTCGGGGTGCGTCCATCGGATGACGGCATCGGCAGTGGAATGCAGGATATCCTCGGTGTTGGGGCCGGCCAGGTCGGACGAGAAGGGGACGTTGAAGGCGTAGGTGATGGTGGCATCGGCAGCCTGCGGGTTGGCGAGAGCAGAGCCCGGCTGAGGCGCATTCTTGGGATGAGCGTTCAAAGGGTTGCCGGGCATGTTGGGGCGACCGCCCATACCAAAGTTGGGACTCATCCTCTCGGACCAGTGCCGCATATTTGCTAGTTTATTCATGATCGATGAATGATGGGGTGCTGAACGGAGCTCGGAGTCGGTAAGGTGCTCGGGAGGTGGCACCGGCAGGCGAGCGTTGGGCTTGTTGGCGAGGCGAAACAGCTGACGATGACGGGGCCAATCGGACACGACTCGGAAACACGGACGGGGGAGGCGTAGCAGAAACCAGTCAAACAGAGTGCATAGGCGGCCGGTAGACTGGCATGAATGCTGGGATGGGTGATCGAGCGAGCGAGGGCGAAGAGAATCGAAAAAAGCACACAAGGTGCATGAAACCGCACAAGGACCAGTAACGGGAGGGGGTATCTAGAGAAGAAGAAGCTGGGGCCGGCGATGCAGTGGATTGAGATATGCGAAGGAAATGTGGACAGGAAAAAGAAGAGGAAGAAAAAGAGAAGAAAGAGGACGAGTGTTGATGTTGGAAAGAATTGGGTTTGAAACAATCCAGTCCAAGAGCTCTTTGGGAGGGAGGGAATCAGAAGGAAGAGTGAGCGAGAAAGCGGAAGAAAAAGGCCGAGTAGAAGTGCTGGAACGGTCGGTGGTCGTTGAGATTGGTGGAGCGTTTTTGGGAAACCAGGCAGAAGGACAGAAAGTCGGGAGCGAACGAGCTGGAGGGGCCACGGCAGCACACGAGATTCTGAACAGGCCTGCCGAGCAGCAATGTAAGATTCTGTTCTTTTTTTTTGTTTTATAATTCTTTCTTCAAGAAAACCGAGGTATCGGCGTGGCCTCGCAGGTATCAACAGCTCAGGGCAGAGGTGGCGCGTTTTTGCGGGCAACCAAGCCCTGTACAGACAAATGACTGCGTCCACCCACCAGCCTCGCAGACTCACCTCACACAGGGATGGTTCGCTAACCGTGGCCTCCTCAAGGCAGCACATCTGGGGCAACTGACCCGGCAAGCACTGTCTGCAGCTGGGGCGGCTGTGTCGGGCTCTCAACATCCATGGGGCTGCTGTAAGCGGAGACGGGGGGGGGCGACAAGAGCTGAGAGCCGGGCACGGCCTAGTCTCTTTCTTTTTCTTTTCGATCAGGCGTGACTGTTTTTGCTCTGCATTGCTCTGCAGCAAAAGAACAACTGCGGCTTCAGAGACATTGCGCGTCGCGGCCAAGCAAGACAAGACATTGCTTGTTGTTGCTCTGCCCGCCCTGCCTTGAACATGTGTGCCACTGTGCAACAGGCTAGGCACAGCCTGAAAAGCCCAGGCGGTGCAAAGTGCAGCACCACCAGACACCTCAGTGCATGCATGCATGTTGCGGGGCGCCGCCAGCTTTTCCACTCACTCCAGCCTGTCTGCCCGCCTCGCCCGCCAACCAGCTTGCTTGCTTGCCCGCCAACCAGCCAGCCAGCCCAGCATGCTTTCTCCAAGAAAACAAAAGCCCAGCACTCTGTCCAGACTGTCCCTCCCATCGTGTCCGTACCACACCCACCACGCCATCTGGCCTTTCACATCTCGCTATCGCTCCTCCTGTGCGTCGCATCCTGTCTGGGCCTTTTTTATTAGGGCCATCAGAGCTAGACCAGGGTCACTCGCCCACACACACACATACACACCCGGCCAGTTACACTCTCAGTCAACTCTTTGCTTCATCCAGCGACAGGCCCTCTCTCAGACCACGAGCTCCTTCAAAAGACACGTCCCCTACGGTCCATGGAGCACCTCTAATCCACAACTAGGTGGCACCAGCCCGGCTAGCAGACCCTCAGGAAAAGAGGCTGCGCTGGCGGATGACGGGCGCCATCAGAGAGCAGGGAACAGCTGGCCCAGTGTTGTACGCCCAAAGTGGGTTGCATCTTTCGCTGCTCGTCTTTTTTGTGGTCTTGGCCTCCTTTGTACGATGCCGTTTCTCTTTCCATGACACCGGCATGACTGGGCCGCAAGTATCTGCTGCTGCTGCTGCTGCTGCTGCTGCTGCTGCGCCTTCGACTCGTCTTCGGCCTCAAGGCAACAGCATCGAATGTTCTCATACATATTAAATGCCACGCACACCCCTGCATCCCAGTCTTTCGCTCGCTATCCAGCTGTCCAGTCAGTTCCCAGCCAGCGGGGGATACGGAACATGCATTCCAACGCAGATCGGCTGTCAGTGGAACCTCGACCACGTCTTGGCACCACCTGGCAAAAACCCAGGTCCGACAGACAAGTTGGTTGCAAGTCCGCAACCTGACAACATGACCCGAGTCCGGTTCCCTCTCCAACTCGCCAGATCTCTGCTTCGCTGCACGCTCGTAAACCAAACATCCTCGGCCTAGATGGCTGGTCTGGTACTCATCTTATCGTGTGCATAAAGGACCTCCACCGGAGCTTGCGATTCCCCCATACTTGCCCACTTGGGGGGGTCATCCCTCCGTAGGAGGGAGCTTGTCGTGGCTAAACTCTTTCTGCGCCATTTTCGACATGCCTGTCCACTGTTCTGAAAAACAGTCCAGATATCCTGGTTGCCAGTGTAGGCCTTGATAGAAGCCTTTCGCCAAACAGCTACCAAATTGCCTAGGCCACTCCCATCATTGACTGCACCGCACTTGAGAACTCATGAAAAAGAAACGGGCGAGGTTGGCTCGCGGCCAATCGTTATCTCGGCCCCGGCAGCTGGCATGTCCAGTACGGACAACTGGGTATTGTTATCCGTAAAATACCAGTGTCCGTACATCGCGCCGTGTCACAAAAATAGATACGTGTCTCATCTCCTCTTGCCGTGCCAGGATCACGCCCCGTACCGTTCAATCAAGCTCCCGACCCCTACTTTCCCTTCTATTCGGACGTGAATGCCCCCATGTCCGAGCCCCTTCAGGCTTCAACACTCTGCTGTGCTCTGGCCCCCCATGACCTTTGCGGCGTCCCATCGCCTGGTACGGTGGTATTTACCACTCTCCTCCCTCCCAGAACCGGTGTGTGGATCACGGAAACTTAAAATAGCCATCTGCCCTTGTCCGCGATCCCATTCCGTTCGACGCGTTGTTACCGAAGAAAAAGCAAGCCGCATAGACAACTTGAGAAAACAGAGAGTTGAACACGGTCAGTCACAGACATGTTCAGCGCGGTAACTCCTTGCAGGCTAGATAGAGCAGCAATACCAATTTCTTTCAATAAAACTCAGACACAACATCCGAGCGAAACACGGCCCTGGCCTTAATGCGTAGCCACAGCCCTGCAGGAGACTGACAGAGATCTGGCTGCGGCCGGCTCATCACGACTTGCGTCGTCATGTTAGTTCTCGCCTAGCAAGACTCTCTCTCGTCCGTTTCCGACAAGCCTGTCTAACCACATGTCAACCGCGCAGACCTTTTGATTCTACTGGTAGTTATGTCGGGTTACTCTTCTGGCCTAAATCGAATATAGCGCCCCTTCCAATGTGCATCTTCTCAACGCACGTTTAATTTTCCTCTCAGCATTAATGGGAGTATTATGTCTAAGTAATGTTACCAGAAGCCCGTACCTGCGTGCAACACGAAGCGCAAAAATAATAGCAGTCCGTGCCAGCAACGCCAATTCAAACATCGCCTCCATCATCCCAAATGAATGTCAGTACAGTCCAGCCTGATCACCGGAAGCTTTCTTGCCTGTTTCCACGTCCGTACATTGTGTCTGTATCGGGCGCAACGCGGGAGGTTCCTGCTTCGTTCGGTGTTGCTGCCGCGTACAGACTACTGCCACCTTCTCGCTCCACCATGCTCTGATTGCCAGGCCACGACCCGTAACCTTTAATTGCTGCCGGTTGCGCGCTGCGCTCAATGCCATACACCACTCCAGATGCTTCCGGCCGCACGCTCGAAGCGTGGCCATACGTTCCCAAGCCGCTGGCGGCCCGAGCTTGCTCAACAGGATGTATGCTCGAGTCTCTGCCGATACACTCCCGCCCCACGTCTGAATATAATCTATGCTCCTGTGGCCGAACAGGAACAAACTCTCCTTGAGTCGCTAGTGGCCGTGTAGAGTACTCTCGAAATCGCCCTTCCCTGTTCTCGTACGTAACGTATTCTGGTTGCGTCAGAATACGTCGCGGGGCAGCATACGGAGATGCGGGCTGCGCGAACATGTATCCACGTTCCTCGAGGGCGCCTGGTCCTTGGTAGCGCGCAAGAGGCTGCGCCGGTGCCCGCTCATACAGTTTGTCAGGCTCGCCCGGTAATGGTGAGGGGGCCATAGAATGACGAACAATTTGTCTCGCAGGCTCAATGTATTCACGTCCATAAGCGTCCACTAGTATTCTAGCTTGCTGCGATCTTGTAGGCTCGTGAAAGGTGTCGCTTTCAGGGTACACACTGTAGCGACCGTTCTGGGGAGGATTGCCATAGGGAAGCGCACCTTCTTGAAACGCATCAGGATGAGCGGGTCTGCTCATGTGTGACCCGCGAGATGAGTATTCATAAGGCAGCGCTGACTGTTGAACATATTCTCTTCTGTAACCATCGTCAGTGATTACACGCTCGGTCACATACTCTCTCGGGACTCTCGTGTTGCTGTGCACGGTTGGCGCGGTTGTAAAGTACATGCCAGTTCCCGCAGTACCAGCGGGCTCCCGCTCTTGATGATATTGAGCTTGTCGGGGTGGAGATTTCGGCTGGTTGGGCCCGCTGGGTAGGGCAGGATCATACGGCAATTCATCAAACGATGGATTCTGAGTCTGCGTCTTGTGCTGGCGCTGGCGTTTGTTTGGTCGAATATATGATGGCCCGGCCAGGGGAGATGGGCTTCGTGGCTCAGCCTTGATCTGCTGTGCGCTGGTCCCGAAAGACGACAGACTTTCCAGCACTTGCTTGTCTGACTTCCTTTTCTTCCTTCTATTTTTGCGTTTGTTATGTCCACCCTGTGACGAGCTTTCTGGGCTAGTCCTCGAACCTGGTTCGCTGCGAAGCGCCGCCACTTGCGCGGGGGCACAAGTATTGGAAACAAAACTTTGCGTACCTCCATACAACCCAGGGATTTCGCTAGGTTTCGGCGGTTGGGCCGGATAACCCGGTAGCACTCGCCCGTTGTTCTGGAGTAATGGCGATGGAGGGTGCAGGTCGATATACGAGGATGGCTGAGTTGGAGCAGTCTGTGCGCCCGTAGATGCGCTTGTAGATGGCGCAGTGGTATCAGGATGGCTCAAAGTCGCAACTGAGTTGTCAATGAAATTGTTCAAACCTGGCACAGCGCCCTGCTGCTTCTTTGTGGTAGGGCCTTCGGTGAGCTCATCATAGGTGCGGAGCTGGCGCGGCCTGTTCATACTACGGCGCCCGTCTTGAGATCTGGCTAGCATAGTTTTCGCCGCGGCCGTGTTTGCTGGTCGCGGGTGTGCAGAAGTAATACTCGGTGTGGGAGCCGCAACACTAATAGGAATCGGCGATGCTGGCTGGAATTCGGGCGTATCGTGCTGCGACGAGTAGAAGGTATTATCATCAAAAGAGTCATTTTCCGGACCGTTGCCATTGCCAGCAGCCTGCTCCACGCGGGCGGAGAAATTCAGCTCTGGCACCAGAATCAAAGCCGCAGCGAGGATAGCCGATGCGTTGATCGAGTCTTGTGTACCCGGGCCATACTTCTTGTTGCGATTTCTCTGTACATCCTCTCGTAGCTCCTGCTCTATTTGCTTCCTTCGCAATCGCAGGTCAGCATGTGGCAGCTCGTCGGATTTTGATAAGGATATCGAATGGGATTCGGTCGGCGGCACCGCATTTTGTGCGGCAACGGAGGATCGCGCTACGGCGCGAAGTGCATTGGAGGAATATGCCGTGTTATTATGGCCAGGCAGAGGCTCGACGGCTTTTTCATGTATAACATCAGTGGAAAGGGATAACGCAGCTTCCCTCAAGGGCTCGGAGATCCTGATAGTGGCATGCCTCCCTGCAAGAATCTCATCGCGAAAGCGAATGATTTTTTCGTATTGTTGCAGTGCATGCGACTCGGCCTCACCGAGAGCGGGAGCTGCGATACCCTCCACAGCCATTGTAGACATTGCGTCGATACTAGCAACGATTCTGCTCAAGTTTCTGCCTGATGCAGGTTGCCTCGTTTGCCTTCTGACTTGCTGATCTCGCGCGCGACCGGGTGGCAAGAGCGGCCACGACTCTGGCGCGGCTCGTACTTGTAATTGCCCGGCAAGCAACCAGTTGTCGGGTCCGAATAATTGCCAAGTGCGGGAGATGCGCAGGCTATGACAAAACGCGATGAGCCATTTTGCTATTCTGCTCCTCTTGCTTTGTTTGTTTCCCTAACGAGCTTTGCCAGGTCAACGTACATCTAATTTCGCCTCGGGTGGTATATCCACTTCATGTTTCAGGCGGTGAGAGCGGCAGAAATGTTACGACAGTGCGTGTGCTCTCCTCGGACAATGTGCGTCTTTCCCGTTTGACGTGATGATGCAGTAGTTCTGCCCGCAAAGAACATGTCGCATATTCGAAAGATAATTGAGGCAGTATTTGGCATGCCGTATTAGGTTTTTATAACGTGGAGTGTATGTTGTTGCGTCTATCCGCTCACCCGTCCTTTGAGCCCTTTTTACGTGTCGGCCAGAGAACCTCGAGGGCAACCAAATTAAGGTCACCCTATGCGGTCAATACCTGGTAGTTTGTGTTACCTACGGATACTGTGATCGTGATCGAGAAGTGCGGCTGAGATACAACTAGGCTTAACTACGTAGTACGTGACTGTACCACATTTTGCTTCTAGCTATTGGCGTGTCTCACTAGACGCTTAGCTATAGCGAAACTATACGGTCGTTAAAGCACAGTCTAAACTCGAGGTCACATTCATCATTAAAGGGATAGGAAGGTCAAGGTGATTTAGGTGATGCTCACCGAGCGAGGCACGCAATGGTGGTTAAGGTCGCAGCAAGAGCGTTGATGCTGACTAACTCGGCCATGACATCGACCTCTTAGTTTTCGTGGGGGACCGCTCGTATAATGAACTATAGGAAACCTGACTTCGTCTGCTACATTGTGGAAGTCAGTCGATGGTTTTGATACAAACTCGACAAATGTTTTATTGCCAGGCCACCTTCATCTGATGCGCAGCTGGAAACCTTATCATACCCCTATCAGAAGACTATCGCCGCAACCTGTCGGCGCCTTCCGGCATCCTCATTCCAAAGCTCCAGCTCTTGTTCTCACTCGTCACCTCGCTATCGACTTGAAGCTTTACTTGCTCCTCAGCTCGATCTCTCACAACTTCTCCAAAATGGCCGCCGCAAATAGAGACAGGTCGAAGCTGCCCGTCTTGTTCTTGTATGACTCTCCCACCGAGCTTGACGCCACTCGCATACTAATCCACCCGCTACAGTGACATTGACAACTGCCTCTATGCGCGAAGTGAGTCGCAAGCTACGCGGGCGAGAGAGCCAATTTTAACGATAGCATAGGTACCCGGGTGCAGGAGCTCATGTCTGATCTCATTGACAAGTACTTTGCCCAGCACCTGAGCCTACCTCACGAGGAGGCGGTAAGGCTGCACAGCGAGTACTACACAAACTACGGTCTCGCAATCGAGGGTCTCGTGCGACACCACGAGATTGACCCCATGGACTACAACGCCAAGGTAGATGACGCTCTGCCGCTGGAATCCATCATAAAGCCGAACCTGGAGCTGCGCCAGCTCCTTCGAGATATCGACCGGAGCAAGGTCAGACTGTGGCTGTTCACCAACGCCTACAAGACGCACGGCGAGCGCGTCGTGAAGCTGCTCGGAATTGACGATCAATTCGAAGGTTTAACGTACTGCGACTATTCTGCGGTACCATTTGTTTGCAAGCCTCAGCCAGACAGCTACAAGAGAAGCATGCGGCAAGCTGGCGCCGAGAATCCCGCCGATTGCTACTTTGTCGGTACGTTTGGTCGTGTGTTTGGCACGGTGTGCGCTGACTAACTTTGTCCCATAGATGACTCTTACATGAATTGCAAAAATGCCCAGGCATATGGGTGGACCGCCGCTCACCTGGTTGAGGAGGGCATCAAGGAACCTTCGACAAAAGCATCGCAGTTCCAAATCAAGCACCTGCGGGAGTTGCGCGACATTTATCCCCAATTCTTCAAGTCCGGTTAGACGCTGTTTTTTGGGTTATTCTAAACTAGAAATAGATGGGCAGAGTAAAAAGACCACATGGGCCGTAATGTCGAGACGAAGAGACCGCCCTAGAATAGCAAATTCTCCGCGGCCGAGTACGAGCCGCTTTCCGTAACTCCTCGCTATGTTATAATATAAAAATAGGCAGTGGCTTCGGTCAGTACCGTCTAAGGTCGCCGGATGCTGCAAATCACCGAGTCCAGTTTCGTTAGGATCCCGTCGCGTTCCTTGAGCGCTTCTTGTCTCTCGGCTTCGGCCGCTTTCAAGTCCTCTTCAAGGTCCTTGATGGCCCTTTCTTGATCCTGTTCGCTATTGTTCAGACCTGGCAGCAGCGATATTAAGTATTCGATCTGCTGCTCTTTGAAGATGAGGTCGCGCGAGAGTTCGTTCAGACCACCCGCAAATTCGTCCTCGGGAAGAGGGTCGACTGTGTTCCCAGAGCACATTAGCGCATACCACAAGAAAATAAATCCACATGGTCTTCATTTACCTTCTTTCTGAGTCGGCTCCTGCTTCACATCGCGAACCTTGTCGTTGGGCCCCAGCGTCTTGAGATCGTGTCGCCGGTGGACAAAGTGTAAGGATGCGACAAACTGCTGCGCAAGCTGGGGGGAAGAGTGGTCAATTCCTGGGATAGTGGCTCTGTAGCAGAGATCTCGTGCTCCTCACCTGATCGACAGCATCTTGCAACTGGGTCAGACTATCTCCCATTGTGAAGGCGCGTTGCTGAAGATGGGCTGGCGATGAAGGTAGCTTGACGGTTTGAAAGCTTGTCGACGGTTGGCCCCACGCAGGTGACTACCTAGGTACTAAGTAAGGCACCTAGGTACCTAGGTAGGTACCTCAGCGCGACACTGTGCCCAAAACAGCGCTACTAGCACTGGTGAGAGCGCTAGCGCCGCCCGGACGGATCGCGGCCAATAGACGATCCGGCGCCCCCAGAGCAAATGGAAGCCACCTGGTCAGAAAGTGAACACTCTGTTGTGTAATAGGTGTCATCCAGGAGTGCGCACTCTCACTTATTTTTGCTCTTCTGCAATTGCACCAGCATTCGACTTTTCCTTTTCGCTGGCTTTCTGCGCCTCCTGTATGCACTCATTTTGTTTTCTCCTGCCATTCCCTACCGAAACTCTGATTTGATTGCCTATTCACGTTCCGAAATAAAACGGAAGCCCTCACAATGTCTGCGCCGCCACAACCCCAGGGCGGCATGCCCATGCCCATGCTTGGCCCGGGTCACCAGCTCACGCCCGAGCAGATTGCGGAGCTGCAGCGTCGACTCGCGGAGGATGCGCACAAAGCCGGCATGACGGTGCCCGATTTCGTCGAGCATATCCAGAAACAGCGTGTCCAGGCCATGCAGCAGGCGCAGCAACAGCACCAGCACCAGCACGGCGACGGCAACGATCATGGCCACTCGCACGATCACGATCACTCGCACGATCACGATCACTCGCACGATCACGATCACTCGCACGATCACGATCAGGATGGCCACGGCCACGCGCACCCTCACCAGCAGCAGCAAGGCCAGCCCCAAGCCATCACACCGGGACCTCCCAACCCCAAGGCCCTTGCGCTGGCCACGTTTTTGCGCGGGCAGGACATGAAGCCTCGCACAGTCATTCTCAACGGCGAGCGCAAAGACATGTTTCGAGGTGCGATACTCCAGAGATTCCTCTCATCGTGGAAAGCCAGTCGTTTGCTAACAAAAGGGTCAATAATAGTCAAGCGTGCGCTGCGAGCTCTCGAGTCCGACGCCTACAAAGAGGCTCGCGAGAAGAACCCCCTCTTGCCAGAGATCACCGACCGTGCATCCCTCGAAAACACCTTCAAGCTGCTGCCCCTCAGCATGCTTGCTCTACGAGTCACCCAGATCGAGCCCGCCCTAGGCCCCAACGGCAAGAAGCCGAAGCGCGTCAAGGGCCAGTGGAACGTACGCATCGAGCAGCAGCAAGAGGCCCAGGAAGAAATGCACTACGTCTGGCTGTGGGAAGGTAGCCAGTTCAAGCGTCAATTGTATGCCGCTCTCGCTCTCGTTGCCATCTTCGCCATTGTCCTATACCCTCTCTGGCCGCTCATTCTCCGCCAGTGGGTCTACAATCTCAGCTGGCTCATGCTCTGTCTCCTCGGCCTCTTCTTCGCCATGGCCATTTTCCGCGTCATCTTGTTTTGCATTACATACTTTGCCGCTTCGCCCGGTCTGTGGCTGTACCCTAATCTCTGGGAAGACGTTTCGTTCATGGACAGTTTCCGACCCGTTTGGGCCTGGCACGAGGTAAGATTGATACAATGGGAGTTGCGTGTCTGGAAGCATGTGCGCTAACAGGCCGGGAATAGACTGAGAAGCCCAAGAAGAAGAAGCGTACTACGCAGGCCGGCGCAGCCAACTCGACCATGGCCGCTGCTACTGGACAAGTCGCACCCACCAGTGCCACCACGACCGGTACCGATACTCAGATCAACACGGGAGCTCAACAGCGCTACGCGGCTCCCAAGGTGGAGGAGCTGCAGGACGACGAGTAATCAATGAAACGTCGGCATGCGAGTGTCTGCTTGTATTCAGTGACACGGGGCGCAAAGCATGCACAAAATACTTTGAGGCACATTTACTTATTGACTAATGTCGAGTGGGCGAGCGCAGCAGAAGTGAGGCTCGAGTTGATGGAGTTTCTGTATAGATTTGGTTCGATTTACCTGCACAGAATGGACTCTTCTATGGTTTTCACGACACAATTTCGACGACATTCATAATCAAGGCCGTGTGAGGTATAATCAAACAGTATATACATGTTTATATTCTTGCAAGATGAATGTTTATATCATGACTTGGCGAGATGCACCATGTACAGTCCAGCCTCTCGTCTAATTCTTCCTCTGGCAGCCCGTGGTCTCACTGCCCTTGGCGCGCTTGTAGTACCAGATGGCATTCTCAGCCTTGGCGCAATTGCCGAGGCTGCCGCCGGCAACGTCTGCATCCACGCGCACCACATCCTTGTTCTGGACGCGGCCGACGACGTGGTTGTAGTACCAAACCTCCTGGAACTGCGTGCGGCCATTGTCGCTGGAGCCCTTGCCGGCCGCCGTCTCGTTGTACCGGGGCCCGCCGCAGCCGAGGTAGGGGACCTTGCCGTAGCCCGTCTTGAGGGCGGTCTGGATGCTGGAGAGGGTGTAGCCCGTCGTGTTGGAGGGCTTGATGCCGGCGTCGGCGAGCCAGTGCCACGTGGGCAGGTCTTTGTAGTAGCTGATGACGGTCTCGAAAAACTCAAACAAGTCGTCGTACTTGCTGGCCTTGGGACCCTGTGCGGCGGCGGTAAGAAAATCGAAAAAAGTTAGCGGAGGGCAGGAGGCACAAGAGAGCAGATGGCACTGGCGTACGAAGCATTCGGTCTGAAAGGTAGAAAAGCAAGTGGCGTGCTTGGAGTACTCGTGCGCCCAGAGGACCCAGTTGCGGTCGCCTTGGGCGATCCAGTGCTTGTTCATCCATGCAAGAAGATCAGACTTGCCGTAAGGCGCAAACCACTTGTCGATGGACTCGCCCGTGTAAGGCGGCACGGGGGTGCCACCGGGGGTGCCCGTGGTGGTGTTGGGCGAAGGCTTGGGGTCATACTGACGGCTCAGGTCGCAGTACTGAGTGTAGGAACCTTGTGTAAAGTTAGAGGCCTGCGAAGAATCGAAATTGGATGCGATTTAGATATATACCGTTGCAAAAGTCTGGAGTGGGTGAACAATTTAGCGAATGACATGGACGCTAGAGGCGGTGCTAGAGGCTTACCAGGCCACAGGCCATGAATGGTCCAGGACTTTTGGGGCAGGATCTGTCCCTCGCTTTCGAATCCGGTGTAAACGTCCCAGAACTGGGTTTGAAGCTAGATTGCAATTAAAAGTCAGCCACGATTGTCACAGGTCACGGCGGCGAGTGTGTGTGCCAAGCCGGGAAGTATCCGTACCACCAGGCCGCCAAAGGTCTCGGAGCAGCAAGTGTCGACCTTGCCGGGAACAGCATCTGCAGAGCAGGAGAGGGCGGGCTCGCCTAGCGTGAACAGTTAGCCATTATGGATTCGAAAAAAAACGGTTGTAAGCACTGAAATCGTGAAATCGGGGTCGGGGCGCACTCAGAACACAGGTGTGGTTGTCGGTAGTGACGCCGGGGTACAGGGCGGCGGCGGCGAGCGGGACAAGCGCCGCAGCATGCAGGAGCGCGGATTTGGCCATTGTCGCTAGGTGGCAGCAATTGAAGACTCGAGACACTGTTGAAAATTGCCCTTCAGCGACAATCAGTGACAAGGAAGGGAAGAAAGGAAACCGGCCCGGGGGCAGTGGCAGGTCTTTTTATCTGACGTCCTTCTCTTTTCGTGTTAGCTGTGTTGCCTTGAGCTGGACCAGCTAACAAGGCGGCCAATTGCGGGTCAGGACTTTTGGACGACACCATGACCGGGGGGCAGAAATTCCAATGACATGTTGCTGGTAATCTCAGCTGCTTTTCCCAGTGCGAAAATTTGCTGCAGGATGCTGGGAATGCCAGAGTGTAGCCACATGCACAAGCAACGGCCGGCGTAGTTAAGAGGCCCGTCTTGGTACCTAGGCGGAGGATAAGGTGAGCGAGCACCTGGGGTAATGCGACGCTGTGGTAGGCCAATTTCGGCGCTGAGAGGTGCACACGCTAGCTCTGGTCATGGCAAGATGGCTGGGCTGGTCCGAATTTGCGAATCTAGCACCCTCTTCGGGACCCCAACAGGGGCAGCGTTCAGGGCCGCGGCCGTGTCCGAGAGGCAGGACTTTGAGTGGCTTGTGAACGGGCTCAGAAACGACCAGTCCAGCTGCCACTATTGTACATCAATTGTTGGTGGATGTTTCCGAAATGCCCCATCAACATCCACTGCGCATAGAAATACAAGGACGGCATAGTCTCCTACTTAGAAGCGCAAGCCCACGTGTATGCCGTGTCAGGGTCCAGGTATGATACGCTGGTGGTTCTTCATCCTCCCACAAGCACGGATAGCCTGTTCGAGATCACGCGTGGTCGGTCTATTCGCTGAATTATTCACTATACGCCTGCGCTGATAAATCTTTGTAGAAGAAGGTGCCATCTTTCAGCTCTCCCGTGGGGCTGATGCCATAGTTTGGGATTTTTCCCATTTCAATGTATCCCAGTCTTTTGTAGACAGCCTCGGCTGGGGTTCCAGTTTCCGTGTCCAAAAGCTGTGAAGAATATATCAACAAGGTCAAATTGGCAATGAAAATCGGAAAATCTCACCAGCATCGATCGCTGCCTGTTGAGCGCCTCTGCTTCCAGCGCACCCATCAACAGTCTGGCGCCGCCTCTGCCTCGGAAGCTTTTACGGATGAGCAGCTTCTCGACCATGCATCGAAACGGGCCCGTCTCTGATGAAGGCATGTACAGCATGACAACACCCATAATCTCGGGCCCTTTTATGCGTTCAGAGGAACTCGTATCGTCTATCAGCAAGAATATGATTCGGCTGCCATCTGCGACTTCTGCTATACGGTTCTTCCACCATGACAGCAGCTTGTCATGCGACAGGGGCGGTAAAAAGGTGGCTATTGTGCGATCATGTGTAATGCAAGAGGCGTGGATAGCGGCAAGATATGGCGTCACATGCGAATGCTCTTTGGCATCGAAGACGGCGACAGACGGCGGGTCTGACATGATGCGGCTATCGAGGAGTGGTGGCTGTCTTTTGCGAAAACGCCAGCGGGCGCTTGAGAACAATGTGCGCGGCGCAAAGACGATCCCATGCACGATGCACAGGGTAGGTGGGCAAGTTGGGGCCTCCTCGAATCGAATGCCGAGTGTCTGCGAGTGCCTAAACGGCTCTGCGTCGTAAAAGACCGATTTCCAGGGTAGGGTGAGGGTCAACAAGGGCATGCGATGTCGTGGACACTGCGATTGTGTAGATGGCGACCTGAGTGAAGGGGATTTTTTGCGTATCAGTAACCATGAGGAAAAGTGGTGGAGACAGAAGTGAGCAGGAGGGCGGCATCACCACCACGTACGTAGTCACATACTCAATCAACAGTGCAGCTACGTTGCACAGCAAGTAGCCCGGACCGAAATACACCTACAACTACGGGATTCCAAAATAAAACCAAAGAATCGCAAAGGCGAAGAAAAAAAAAAAAAAAAAACACCAGCGTCATTGCTACAGTACCCAATCAATGTTTCGAACTTGAGCCTGCTACAGCTATTGGCGTTTGTCAGTACCCCGTTACGTGGACGGATGCTCGGCTGCTGCTCCTCGGTTTTCCTTTTGGCAGGCACTTGCCGACTTCGCCCGTCCATGGGAGAAAAAATCATGGCTGTCCGAATCATCAGGCGTCGATGCCATACACCCCATCATCATACTTAGCAGCCACCACCTACGCATTTCTACCTCAGCAGGCGAGGTTGCATTACACGTGCATATGCAGTCTCTCATGACACCCGGGTCTTACTCGGACCTGGTGGTGCGCGTTACTAGCAGCAGCTGGCTGCGCTAGTAGGCCGTTCTTCTGATTCCCAGCCCTCCGCTCTCGATGCCGGAACTTCTTTTGACGCGGCTGCAGTAATGTGAGATCCAAGACTGAACAGCGTTTTTCATCCAGTTTCGACTCGTAGGGCCGCAGCAAATCACCGTCGCGCAGTCATGGAGCCTGATTCCCAAGCGTCCCAAGCCCACAGCCATACGCCCTTTAAGAAGGTCGAGGCCGGGATCGGGGCGTTGTTTTCAGGCGAGAAGCATTCCCATGCTCATGTGGGACATGTATGCGATCACTTACACCCTGAGCACTTGACCAACCGCCATCACTCTTTCGCGCCGGAAACAACTGGCGATGCGAAATGGTTCGTTGACGGATGCTCCTACTTCTACGCAGTCTCTCAAGCGCTCGAGCGTGAGTGGAGCGGACACACCATGACTGGAAATCTGCTTGTGGCTAAACGCATTGTACAGGTGCTGAGCAATCTATATACATTCTCGATTGGTGGCTAAGCCCCGAGTTGTACCTGCGGCGGCCGCCCTCCAAGAATGCGCAGTATCGCTTAGACGCCATGCTCAAGGCAGCTGCTGAGCGCGGTGTCACTGTCAATATCATTATTTACAAAGAAGTACAGGCGGCTCTCACTCTTGACTCTGCCGTGAGTAACTCGGTTGCGAATACTCACAGCCGCTCCCTACTTATCACTATTGTAGCATACCAAGAAGGCTCTAGAGGCTTTGCATCCCAACATTCATGTCCTCCGCCACCCTGATCATGTTCCCACTGGGTATGATATCAAGTCAGAGTTTAGAAAAGCTTTCAAAGACCTCACCCATTTCGACCTCGCCAAAGCATCGCATGCCGCTGTCAAGGCCGTTTACGGTGTAACAGATGACATAGTGCTGTACTGGGCACACCATGAAAAGCTCCTCATCATCGACGACAGAATTTGCTTCATGGGTGGCCTGGATCTCTGCTTTGGACGCTGGGATACCAACAGCCATCCAATTGCCGATGCGCACCCCGAAAATCTGGATGCCATTATATTCCCAGGCCAAGACTACAACAATGCTCGGATTTTCGATTTTTCAGATGTCTTCGATTGGGAGCAGAACAAGTGTATGCGACATTGTATGTCTCAGTTGCTCTCTACACCTGCTGACTGATCCTATCATAGTGGACAGAACAAAGAGCTCGAGAATGGGATGGTCTGACGTGGCGCTCTGCATGACGGGTAACATCACTCATAGTCTCATAGATCACTTTGCTGACCGATGGTATGTCAACATGGCTCAGTTCTCTTCAAACTTCTCACCCAGCCCAGGAATTACATATACCAAGCCAAGTATGGCGAACAGGATGGCAACAAGTACCAACTCGTGGATACGCCAGATACAATCGAAGAAATTGGGAAAACTGTGCACCAAGCGGTCGGTTCACTCAGACAGAGACTCGCTAAAGGCCTGCGCGGCCTTGGCCGCAGAAAATCTTCAGCTAAACAGAACGAGCTGGAAATTCAGCTCACTCGCAGGCAAGACTACTCTGCTGATGTTGCCTGTCCTATTTATCGCTGACCTCAGGTTAGCTGTGGTCGCTGGTCCTCTGGCCATCGCACAGAGCACTCCATCGCCAACGCATACGTCGATGCAATCTTAAAATCCCAGCACTTCGTCTATATCGAGAATCAGGTACATAGAACCTGCCCTAGATCTTTGCATAACTTCATCACGTTCTGACACTTTTAGTTCTTCATCACGGCGACAAGCAACAAACAGCACCCCGTCGTGAACAAAATTGGCGCAGCTATTGTTCAAAGGATCCAGCGCGCTCATGCTAACAAGGAGCGTTTCAAAATGTGGGTTGTGATACCGGCGGTTCCAGGGTTTGCCGGCGATCTCAAAGCCAACGATGCGCTGGGTACTCGTGCAATCATGAAGTATCAGTACAACTCCATTTCTCGTGGAGGCCATAGCATCATGGAGAAGCTCAAACAGGCTGGCATTGAAGATCTGACCGAGTATATTGGCTTCTACAACCTGCGAAACTTTGATCGCATCAATACTTCTACCACCATGGAAGTAGCTGAAAGGAAAGCTGGAGTCGGATATGAAGAGGCCAGAAAAGAGCACGACGATCAAGTTGGTGCAGGTAACTATCCGCAGGGCGAAGACACTGGCGGAACTACAGGCTCCTACAAGAAGTATCAGCAGCAAGCACAAACAGTCGTGGACAAGACGAAGCATTCCGTCGTCGCGGCTTACATGGATGGAAGAGACGAGCTCTCGGATTTTGTCTGGGACGGTACCGCAGAGACTGAGATGGATGCATTCGTTAGCGAAGAACTTTACATCCACTCCAAGCTTCTCATCGCCGACGATCGCCTGGTCATTTGTGGATCTGCCAATCTCAACGACCGCTCACAGCTCGGCACTCATGATTCAGAGATCGCAGTCGTCATTGAGAATGGCCCGCAAGTATCTAGCACATTGGACGGTAAGCCCTACAAAGCCTCCAAGTTTGCATCCTCTCTGCGTCGCGAAATTTTCCGCAAGCACCTAGGCTTGCTTCCGCACCAGGATCCCGAGCATCCCAACGTGAACTGGTATCCTATCACGGATGCCCTCAACGAATACGACTGGGGCTCCCCCGCCGACATCCTCGTTCGCGATCCATTGCACCCCAACTTCTCAAACCTCTGGCGCGGCACGGCAAAGTCAAACACTGAGATTTTCCGAAAAGCTTTTCATCCAGTCCCCGATGACACGGTACGAACCTGGAAAGACTATGACGAGTTTTTCACCAAGCACTTCAAGACGGCAGCAGAGGTGAAAAGGGAAGAGCACCACGCCAGTAAGAATGACACTGCCAAGGGCGTTACGAAAGACGAAATCGTGGGTGCGAGCATAGGCAATGATGCAGACTTCGAAAAGGAAGAAAAGAAAGAGCTGGATCAGGCCGAGAAGAATGTTGGGCTCCAGGAACAGGCTCAGGCTCAGGTTGACCAAGATGTCGCCCAAATCGAAAATGGAAAAGATTCCCCCAAGGAAGATGGCAAGGAGGAGCAGCCGCAGCCGCAAAAGGTCGAGTACGGTCACGTCGTCCGCAGCGAGTTCCCCGGTGGCATAAAGGAGCTGCGGGATTGGCTGGGCCGCGTGCGAGGTACTCTTGTTGAGATGCCTCTCGACTTTTTGGTCGACGTCGACGACATTGCCAAGACGGGTCTCACGCTCAACAGCCTGACGGAGGAAATTTATACCTAGCCGAATCTTCCTATCGTGAACAAGAACCAATAGCAATAAGACAGCAGATTTTACGCGTTTGTTTGTGTAATATCTTTTTATTGACTCACGCGAAGTAGAGCACTTGTAGAAAAAAAGAGGAATGAACAAGTAAAATGCTATACAGAATCACACACACCAGGCAGTATAACGTAAACAACAGACAAGGTTCCCAAAACTCCAGGTTGCGATTACACAACTTCCACCGGGCACAATTGCTAAGCAAAAGTACGCGCACCAGCATTGGTCTGAATCCCTCTTCTTCTCCAGGCCGCCCCTCCTGTTTCTTCGTGTGACCTTGTGTGTGTGCGTGCGCTTGTAAATTTCCGCTTTGCCGATCTAACCCGTAGACACAGCACTACCCAAAAACAATATATAGGAACAAAGACCAAAACAAACACGGCCTAGCTAACATGGAAAGTATGCGAGTCTCAAAAAAAAAGCGACGAGGCTTTGGTGAGATTGTAAATGCATGCGAATCGTAGCTCGGGGCAGTTAGTCGGCCTTGGTGTTTCCGTTGACGCCACCACCCAGCAGACCATCCTTGAAGTCCTTGATGCCGCCACCCATGGAGTCGTCGAGGCGGAAGTGGCCGCCGCGGCGGCCCCTACGGGCACGCAAAAACGTAAAGGCACCGTAGGCGATGCCGCAGACACTGAGCAGGGATAGGATCGGGTGATCTCTAAAGGTGACGCGAATGTCGAAGAAGATCTTTTCGATAAAGGAGACAGTCAGCTTCGGCTTGATGGCCCCATGAGGTCCATAGACAATCTTGTCGAGAGTCTCCATGATGGACGTGCGGCTGACCAGGATGTGGTTGCCCGTGACGGTAGTGTCCCAGTATTTGCGGCGGCCTTCGTCGTTGATAATGATGCGTTCGCCATCTTTGTCCTTAATATCGATGCCGTACGTCGTGCGAAGCCAACGCTGCCAGAAAATGCCATCCACCCAAGCAAAGGCAACCTCTTTGCGGTTCGAGTTGTCCATGTTGATGCGAATCGACTTGGCACTTCGAAGTGCACGCTCGTCATCGCGATCTTCGGCCTCTTCGATTCTCATCTGCTTGGCATCTCGAAGCTTCTTGCGCTCAAGCTGGAACTCCTGAATCTGGCGATCCATCCACTCATTGGCAGCGCTTTTCATCTCACGCAGCGAGCCCTGGATAGTCTCCTGGTCGCCTTCCTTTCTCTCCAAGATGCCGAGGACGACAAGCTTGTTCTCCATGATTTGGCGAGCGTTCGTGGCAGTCAGCTCGGGTACGAGCGGGAGCCAAACCGACTTCATCCAATCTAGAATACGACGAACATCGCGCATTTCATTGGGTGTGAAAGGTGTGTAGTAAGTCGGACGCCCCTCGCGTGAGACGATCAATCTTGGCCAAGTGGTTATCTTGAAGCGCTTGTAGAGGTCCGGATCGTTTGTTTTGACGAGCTTGGCATGGCCGATGAGGCTAAGAGGAATTCTCTCGAGGGCGGCGAAATCCTCGGAAACGGCAGCATGGTCGTAAAAGTAGACGAAAATGACCTCTTCGGTCTTTTCAAGCTCCTCAAAGCCCTCGGCATCGATATCAGGAACACCGCTGGCAAGATCAATGGCACTGTCGGCATACTTGGTGAAATCACCGATACCGCGCAGACCGTTGTACTCGACTCTCTCACCTCCCTTGAAGAAAAGGATGGTAGGAAAACCCTTGACGTGAACATCCTTGCATAGGCGCTTCTCTTTGGTGCAGTCGACCTCACCAATGTTGAGCTTGCCACGCATAGATTTAGCGAGCTGCTCCCAGGTTGGCTTCAAGGCCTGGCAGTGAGAGCACCAAGGGGCATAGAACTTGATAAACCACGGGTCGTGTGAGAGGGTAACGTGCTTCTGGAACGACTCGGCCGTAAGGGAAACGGAGACACCATCGAGGTTGTAGTTCTCGGGGATCTTCTTGGGAGTTTTGGCAACAGCCGAGATCTTCTTCACGGGCTTGGGGGCCTCTGTAGCCCCAGACTCGGGCAGCGCAAGATCCGCAGGGCGAGAGCCAGGCTTCTCCTCCTCGAGTGCCTTTTCGATCATTTCGCTCAGCTCGGGAATAGATCGCTGGCCAGTAAGAGCTTTGACCTTTTGTCCATCCTTGAAGAGCGTCGTCTGGGGCCAGGCGTGGACCTCGTGCTCGACGCAAAAGTCGCTGTGGGCAACGCAATTCAGCGTAGCGAATTGCAAACTATGGCGCTCAGCAACGGTGCCTGCTTCGTCGCCCTTGGGTCCGGGTTTCATGGTATGGTAGAATTCGTAAAGGGTCTGGTAAACGGGCGCAAACGCTATGCAGTGGTGGCAATAGGGACTGGAGGGCCTATTAGGTACAGTTCACGGCCATTAGGTGAAAGGTAGGCGCCTACCTGTAGTGCTTGACCACGGTGAACTTGGTCTTGTTGACGTCGGTTTCCCATGTCGACGGCGAAAACTCTGCCAGGGGAGGGACGGAAACGCCGCCAAATGTTGTCGGTTCGGTGGTCGGCTCTGCCGCGACACCGATGGCAGACGCCGCAAAGAGAGCCAGTTGAAGCAGCCTCATGGTGGGCTACCGGCTCGGGTGGAAGTTGGCGGGCAGATTGTCGTCGTAGCGGGCGTGTCGGAATAAAGATTAGACTGTGGTGAAGATTCGCATACTATAAAGAGAGAAAGGAGCCTCTTGTCCACGTAACCGACAGCGCCAGTTGTAAGTGTGGCGGGAGGATACAAGAGGGAAAAAGATCGCGAACCAGTAGTGGCTACCTCGTACATATGAGCAGAACCAAGGGGACAGACAGGCAGGCCGACAGGGAGGCGCAAATGGCCGCCAAGCACGCCCCTGCACCACCAAACCTGAAGCACCCTGGGGGGCAGCAGTGTGGGCCGTGCACTGGGCAAAAAACCACTAGCCACGCTGCGGATTGGTCGTGTGGCTAGTACACCTGTTGTGGCTTAGCTGGCAGCTGGCAACGAATGTACCGCCCAGTCTATACAAATGCAGGATTGATTAAATACACCATCATGCACTTTCCGCTAGTTACACGTCCCATGTGCCGAGCGAACAATATTTGTTCTGAAATCTCAGAACCTGGTAAGCCCGGCAGACAGTAGTGCCACCCCGCCACACAAGCCCTGCATCAAGCCTTCGTCTACCATGGATGGCGGCAGCAAGAGGCCGCTCGAAGCAGCGACTCCAGACGCGCCCAAATCGCTTTCTCGTTCAATTAGCCCGCCCAGATCAAAGAAGCAGAAAATTGTTGAAATCGTTCCTTCGCCTTTTCGCCTTACCTGGATTCGGGACCTTGATGAGGAGAGCAACAAAGATGCCGTCACGCTAGCTGACTTGCTGGGCGACCCGTTAATCAGCGAATGCTGGGATTTCAACTACTTACACAGCATCCCATTTCTGATGAACGCTTTTGACCGTGACATCAGACATCATGTCCAAGTTCACGTTGTTCATGGCTTCTGGAAGAGAGAAGACGGGAATCGTCTCGCCCTTGCTGTATGCGAAGCCAGACCTTGGGTGTGCGTTGGCAATCTCGATACTAATCGTTGTGTAGGAGCAAGCAGAATCCTTTACCAATGTGCAACTACACATCGCACCTATGCCGGAAATGTTTGGCACCCACCACTCCAAAATGCTGGTAGTCTTTCGCCGGGACGACACGGCGCAGGTGATTATACACACGGCCAACATGATCCCAAAGGACTGGACCAACATGACAAATGCGGTATGGTTATCGCCCATTCTTCCGAAGCTGCAAACTATTCCAGAAAGTCCACCGTTGCAAGAGAACACGGCACAGGGCAGTGGGCAGCGGTTCAAATTTGACTTGCTCAACTATCTCAGATCGTACGACAGGATGCGGGCAACTTGCACTGCACTAGTGGAAAACCTGAACAAATACGATTTCTCTTCTGTAAGAGCAAGCCTAGTTGCCAGCATTCCGGGTACACATGAGGTGCATGGGCGGCCTCGTGCCACACATTGGGGCTGGGATGGCATGGCCAAGTGTTTGCAGCAGATACCTTGCCAGGCTGGGGAGTCGGAAGTGGCGGTGCAGGTATCTTCCATAGCGACGCTTGGCGGAAACGACGTGTGGCTACGTGGGACTCTTTTCAAGGCACTGTCGAAAGGTAAAGTGGCTGCAGCTTCGTCACCACAATTCAGGGTCGTCTTCCCCACGGCTGCCGAGATCCGGGCGTCTCTCGACGGATACGCATCAGGAGGATCGATCCACACCAAAATACAGAGCAAGCAACAGGAGATGCAGCTGCGGTATCTGCGGCCAATTCTCCATCATTGGATGGCAGATGAGAAATCAAAAGGCGGTAAGTAACGCAACACGGATCCCTGATTCAGCTGGATATCTACTTAGACATCGACATGCACAACAGCTAGCAATTTTCGGGATGGCGGCAGGGATCGAGCAGCGCCGCATATCAAGACGTATATCCGCACGAATAAGAACAGCACGATCGACTGGGCGTTGGTTACTTCGGCAAACTTGTCGAAGCAAGCATGGGGCGAGGCAGCGAAGCCAGCTGGGCAGTTTCGAATAGCGTCGTGGGAGATTGGGGTGCTTGTGTGGCCATCACTCTTCAAGGACGATGCAATCATGAAGGGGTGCTTCAAGACGGATGTGCCAACACAGGAGCAAAGCCTGCCCAGAGAGGCCGGCACCGTAGTGGGATTTCGAATGCCGTACAGCGTGCCCTTGCCCAAGTATGGCCGAGACGAGACTCCGTGGGTGGCAACAATGTCACACGAAAAAGAGGACTGTTTAGGGCAAAGCTGGATCAGGTAGTGCAGCACTCGAATGAGTGTTGCCATGTATACAGCGTGTCTTTTGAGGAATGGAAGACGAATTTCACGCCAAGGCCGTGAGGATGCAAAACTTGGCAGCCGGGCGGCTTTGGCTGAGTGACAATGTGCGACGGGCGAGTGATGTGCGCAGCCTGCGCGACAGCGCGCGCAAGCAAGATGCAGAGGTGCATGGAGATGTTCCGCGGGGACCGACGTCCGCTGGACGAATCCCTTTTGAGGCAAAGCGCTGAGATGCGTGTGATGTCACGCCGATGCTAGCGGGCTTTGGTGGCGCTACCTGGTTTTGTGTCTTTACATGTTGAAGCCGTTTACGAAAGCATCCTAAATACTCGGTACTAGCAAGCCCTGGAGACCGCTGTAAACCGCCCAACTGGGATGCTCCCGGCAGGCATACCCGGCCCAGCTTGGGAGGGGCGCTTGGGGCGGCCATGACCGCTGTGAGTGGGCCTGAAGACCACTGTACAGGCAGTGGACCTGCTAAAGTCTTTACACTCCGGCGCTCTGTTCTCTGTCTGTACCTTTTTGGTACGCTTATTTTTCCAATTCCGTATCGTCCAAAGTCTCGGAGCCTCGCCTCTTCATGCGCCTCTCAACTCTGTGCTTAAAATTTTCTTCTTCCCTTTCCTTTCATCTACCTCACCATTCCTTGCACGAGTGTTGTTATCCTGTTCTTGCCCATCCCTGACAGAATCTTCTTTTTCTTGCAAATTCAAATCAGCCAGGCCGATTTTTAGTCAGCCAAGTTTCCTTGTCCGTACCCGCAAAGCCAGCTTGTTTGCCTCCATGCCTGTCGTCCATTGCGCTTTTGCACTCTTCACGTCATCACCACTTTTGGGACATCTGGAGCACCACTGCGCCTCAATCTTATTCTGGTGTCACTCTTCTGCCTGTCCATGATACAATCTTGGTCCCCCGGCCCCAATTGACCGTGCAGACATAGAACGTCCGACCCCATACATAGACGCCCTATCATGAGTCTTCCCAGGACGAGCGGTTCCGCCAACCGCGTTAGCGGCGGTCTATCCGCCTCATTTCGAGCTTCGTCGCCGCTCGCAGAGGCCCTCGCCCGCGACATTGCCGAGTGCTCGGACGACGACTTTGACCAGAGTGCTGTCGAGGAAGGCGTCGTCGGCACCCCCGATCAGCACTATGGCAGTCTCGGCAATTCCATGTACCGCCGCCCCTCCGGTGTTGCGTACGGCGTCTCCCGTCCCGTCTTCGATCACCGCAGCCCGGATGAGCCCGCCATGACGGCCATGGAGCGCAAGCAATCCCGAAACGCCGAGCGCAGCCTGCTCCGTGATAACCATATCTTGCCGCCCAAGCACCATCGTCACAACCACGGTGTCTTCGCTCGCATATACCGTCGTTTGTTTAGCACCAAGGTGCCTGCAGATCAAGACCACACCACCAGTCCCAATGGCGTCCACGGCAGCCTGACTGAGACAGCGCCCTTGCTACATGAGCACCGTGACGGCGACACCACGCCCTCGGATAGCGACAGCGAGGACTTGGAGCGGCGATGGATAGACGCCGTTGCCAGCGGCCGTATTCGCACTACCTGGCAGCGCGAGACCAAGACTGTTGTTACCTACTGCATCCCCCTTATCACAACATTTGCTCTTCAGTACTCTATCAATGTCACTAGCATTTTTGCTGTTGGCCGAATCGGCAAGATGGAGCTTGGTGCAGTTTCCTGTAAGTCGCGTCAACTTTACCGGGTCCGGCCGCAACATGGAGCTCAAGCTAATATCCTCACAGTGGCCAACATGTCTAACGCCATTACCTGTCTTGCGCCTTTCCAGGGCCTAGCAACAAGTCTCGATACTCTGTGTGCGCAAGCCTATGGCTCCGGCCACAAGCACCTCGTCGGTCTCCAATGCCAGCGCATGGCTCTATTCTTACTCTCTCTATCGGGCCCTGTCATTTTGATCTGGTGCTTCTCGGCGCAAATACTGATACGCCTGGTCCCAGAAGCCGAGACGGCTCGCCTAGCTTCCATGTATCTCAAGGTCTGTATTGGCAGCATACCTGGTGTCATCCTGTTCGAGTGCGGCAAACGCTATACCCAGGCGCAGGGCCTCTTCCGCGCCACCACCTACGTGCTCCTCATTGCTGCTCCCTTCAACATCTTTCTCAGCTGGTTGCTGGTCTGGAAGCTCAAATACGGTTTCATTGGCGCTCCGATTGCCGTCGCCATTACCGAGAATCTGCTTCCCATTCTTCTCTTTCTCTATATTCGCTTCGTGGACGGACGTCAATGCTGGGGAGGTTTCAGCCGCCGCGCCTTTTCCAACTGGTGGGTCATGATCAAGCTCGCTCTGCCCGGCATGATTATGATCGAGGCAGAGTGGCTCGCTTTTGAATTCATGACTCTTTTTGCCAGCCGCTTTGGCTCCGAGTACCTGGCAGCCCAGAGCGTTCTCGGCACGCTTACCTCCATCTCGTACCAGATCCCCTTTCCCATGTCCATTGCCGCCTCGACCCGCGTGGCCAACCTCATTGGTGCTGGTCTTGTCGATGCCGCCAAGATCACTGCCCGAGTCACATTCTGGCTTGCCGTCTCCATCAGCCTCTTCAACTTTGTTGTATTTGTCGTCTTCCGCTACCACCTGCCTCTTCTCTTCACCAATGACGAGGGTGTCATTGCCTTGGTTGCCCAGGTCATGCCTGCCGTCGCCATTATGCAAGTCTTTGACGGCCTCAGCGCCGGTGCCCACGGCCTGCTGCGCGGTATCGGCAAACAGGCCATTGGCGGCCCCGTCAATCTCATTGCCTATTATCTTGTCTCCCTGCCACTGTCAATCGGTCTTGCCTTTGGCGTCGGCATGAAACTCGAGGGTCTGTGGATCGGTGTCACGGCTGGCCTGATTATCGTTTCCATTATCGAGTACCTTTACCTCTGGAAGGTGGACTGGAATAAAGCTGCCGATGAAGCCGCCGATAGGAATGCTACCGGATAGGAGCACATAAACTACACAAAGACAAAACACGGCGACCAAAAGAACCAAACATGGGCGAGATGATTATTATTTTTTACTACCAGCATTGGAGCGGTGTTTGTATCACAAAAGTGCCTATACAGGATGGTCAACAATTGCATTGCGCGGATACCTTTTCTTGTTTTACCTAGTTTATGATTTTGCAGGCTTATTTGCCATTACCTGAGCGATCTATTTACACCACATATGTACGTACTTGTTTCGCTTTCAGGCTTCTTCTACTCGAGTGCTAGATTTTAGAAAATCTGTAAAACATGAAGCGCTGACATGATTTGCGAGATTCTTGACATCAAATGAATATAATATGAATTGCACCATGGATAGGTACATACGACCACAGGCAGTAGAATACACCGCGTCCCGTTTGCTCCGCTGAAGTTAAGTTATTGACCGGCAGATTAGTAGTTGGGTCGGTGACGACCAGCGAACACCGGCTGTTGTATGTTTTCTTTTTGAACACTTTGCAATTTTTTTTAATTCTCGGAAGATCAGAAACGTCGGGCCTGACAACGTAAAGTTGAAGCTTGTTTCGAGGCCAAGCCCTGTAAGGGTGTGCTTCATGCAGCCACAGGACCCATGCGGCGCGTCTTGGGCGGCCCTAGTGGTTCAGAACCTTGGGACGGCTTACAAACACGGACCCAATTCATCATTCCTTCTTGGTGTCAAGTATAGGCAAGACGTGAATCGCTTGGACACGGCCCACGACGGGAGAGAAACCATGTATGCCAAAGTCGTCTCTGCAATCATCCAAAAGACGCATATATGGGCTTCGCCTTGGCTGGGGACCCTTGCAACCCATTGTACTGGTGACCAAGTAATCCATGCCTGCATCAAACGCGTTGAAAAAGAGAAGCGAGACTCTATACACGGAAAACGAAAGCCACAGGTCGGAGATGTCGACGGCCAAGATGAGCCGTGAAGCCACCACCATATATGCGCAGCCAACTCCAACCTGGCCACACCCGGCAACGGCTGTAGAGGCAAATCTCACCCGCTCGAATAGTTTGGGTCTATGAGTCACCTACAAGACCTCGGCTCACTCGTTCTTTATTCTTCTTCAATTTTTCAAAAGGGATGTAGCGAATAATGTCGAGTAAAAAAGCTTGCCTGGCCGAAATTGGCACAGACCCAGACGTCTTCGCCTGGCCCCCTTCGCCCCCGCCAAAAGGAAAGCCAACCGAAGTCGAAGCTGCTTGGATGACTAGCTTGGGGTTTCGGGCTGGGGGAGGCAGTGCTACGAACGGGCCGGATGTTTAATACCATACATATCAGCAACAACTGTGTGGCTTTGAGGTGATGATGACTATTATGTAACTACCAGACAGCCACCGCCGCCCATGGCACATTACTAAGTTTGTAAGAACCAGGGTAAACTGAAACGAGCAACGCATAGAGCTACTGATTATCAAGCTTTCCTATTATATTCTTTCCTACATGGGCAATGAGCTCTTTTGGGTGCCCATCAGGCGAGATAGGCCTCGTTACAACACGAGCAAGAGACAGCCAGTGGTGGCGGGCCAAAAGGTCGCATAGCAACTGTAGCTAAATTGTCCTCGAGGTGCCTGAGACATCCCTCTGCACTGCATCCGCTAAGAAGAGCTCAGCCTGCCAATCACTACATCATCTGTGTATCATGCAGTTGTTTTAATGCATTTGCTTTGTATTCATACAGCAGTACCTGAAACTAAAGTCTTGCGGGAAAATTCATAACATCAGCAGGTGGATTTCTCATCAACAAGAGTCCGTTTGTTTTCAAATCAACCAAGACAAGAAGCTCCCTAAAACATTTTTGGAGGCGTCCTTTTTTCCAAAACTCCCACTTCATAAGGACATACCATTTGACCTGCGTGAAACACATACCCTTCAGTTCCGCATCCTGGCACAGGTGACTCTCTTTAGCCAAGCATAGAATGCGTACGGATACCTTTAGGACCGAGTTCACTGTGATGGGAAATTAGTCCATGGCATATCAAATAGCGGAAAGGAAACAACTCACTTGTAGTCGACTCGGCTAAAGCTCATCATGCGCTGAGCCTCAATGGACTGCGTGTCCATGTTGGAGTGCAGGCAAAACGCAATTCTAGCGGCTACCTGGGCACCCAGGAACATGGATTCTTCAAAACCCGCCTTGGTCCATTCACTGAGGTAGTTGGGCATGGCAGCTAGCTTGATCGATGTGGGCGTCTGGCTGTGGAAGTGGTGGCTGGCGGGGCCGGCGGCTTCCGACCCAGCCTGCGGCGTACCGAGGGATTGATGCTGGTTCAGACTGGCCGTAGTGGCAGCTTGGAGCAGCGGGTTCACACCTCCGGATTGTAGCTGGTGGGGGGCTCCGTTGAACGAGCTTGTGGGAGTTTGGGCGCCAGTGCCTGTGGGTGTGGCCATGTTGGAGGGCAGCTCCGAGGTGAACATGGTCGCTGTGGAAGGAGAAACAATATGTCTCGCGTTGAGCGTAGCCAGGATGTTCTCCTTCAGCCCGCGCAAGCGCGACCCGTTGCCGACAAAGACAATGTTGTCCCAGCAAGGTGGGCGCATGTACATGTCGTCAATCCCTTGGACCGTGCGGTAAATGGCGGTGACGATGCGGTCAATCTCAGAGCGATCAGCAAACGTGAACCGCTCCAAACCGACTTCGATATCCTTCTTGACTCGCTTTGTCCTGTATTCGGGCGTGTCAGTAGACGCGTCCTTGGGCGCCTTGTCGTCACTAGGCTTGGGGGCATCTATGTTCGAGGCGGCAGGCTTGGGCTCTTCAGGGTTTGGCTCCTCCGGCTTGTGCTCCTCCTTCACCCCAACAGCTGCTGTGCCATCAGCCATGGCAACATCGCGGGCGGCGTCACCCGCAGCGGTCGGAGCAGCCGCCGCAGGGCCTCCTGTAGCCGCGCTTTCGGTGGTTGTCGAGTCTGTGGTAGCTGGTCCACTCTCCTTTGGTACCTCTGCAAGAGGTTCCTTGGGCCCGGGAACGACCAGCTCCTGGACAATTTCTTCGTAGAAAAATGTGTTGTGAGTTCTCTTGCTGTTTGGAAGACGCGCAGGTCTAGTGGGCGCCTCCTCTTGCTGCGCCTTAGGCTTTCGCCCTGGCTTGCCCTTTTCCTTTTCCTTGCGCGCGAGGAACTCCTTTGTTTGCCCGCTTGTAACAATAGCAGCGACATCCAAAACACCATCTTCCTCGGTTTTATTCTCGTCGCCGCCTTCCTCATCGTTTGCAGCGCCGTCAAGTTTGGAAACCTCGGGGGCAGCAACGGGCGCGAGGGGCTTGCTAGCAGAGGGAGCACTGGGCGGCACGCCAGACGAGCTCACGGCGGGGAGCTCGAACAGCTTATCTGCCGTTGCGTTATATGGTAGAACTTCACATATGGTGCTCTTCTTCAATTGCTCCGCCATGTCGTAAGTGAAATTCTTGGATACCAGAAGTTTCTTGAGCCTTTGTGTAAAAACCTCGCCTCCGGAAAGCTGGCTGTCCGCGACGGAAGCCCCAACATCCGTGTGGTTGACGATACGGCCGTCGTGGATAGCAGTAATATCGACCTTTTGATAGCCAATGTCAATGACCGTCATGTTGGGCCACTTCAGTCCGTATTGAGTGGCAATGCCGCTATGAATTATGCAGAGCGCAGGCGTTCTCGTCTTCTCGAAGATGTATCGCGAAATGGCCTCGGCATCGGGTCGCGTCCATTGCGGCGACGCCATTAGCAGGATGGGGGTATTGTGGTAGGTCGTCGTCAACAGGCTATGGACGTGATCGAGGAATGCGAGGAAGGCATCCATGTCGGTTATGTGGCCGGCTGTAGTGTCTCGTATTAGTCTTGTTGCAGCAGTAGCAGTAGCAATAATAGCAGTGTAGACGCTCGGATTGAGCCGTGCGCAACGGATGGCGACTTACCGCGAATGGGATACACAGCGCCTTCGTCAGAGTCGACATCTTCGACCCATTCCTCCTCCTCGACACCGTTGACAATCTTTGGGCGGCTGTACGTGTGGTACGGGCGCCACTCGTTGCCGTCCTTGAACATGCGCGTGGGGATGCGGTGCGTCGGCAGCGTCAGCTCGCTGCATCCGAGTTGCGCAAGGGTCGTCTGGCTGCCAGGGCAGATGATCAGGATCTGCTCCTCGCGCCATTTGCCCGAGCTCGACATGTTGAAAATCGGAAGCTAGAGCAGACTGCTCGTCCCCCCTCTTGAAGTACAAGGAAGATTGACGTGGCGCGCACAATGGAGGGGTGGCTGGTCCGAGGCTCAACGGTTCGCTGTTTGGCGTGCGAGTCTAGAGGTGCCGCGCTTGCTGCGTCGCGAGAAGCAAATCCACCAGACAATCGCGAGGCTAACAGGAACGAGCTTTGGCCAAGGGTGGATGTGGCTGCAAGGGCAAAATTGTGGCGCATGGACTTTGTAGTCAGTCACGTGATTGTACACAATTGGCCGGTCGCATGCCAGCATTCGCTTTGACCATCAACCACTTACAAGCACTGTAATCAACGATTTCGAGAAATAGTCATTATGTTCACTGATCCCAGTGAAATCTAAATACGCAGTAGAAATAGTATGTAATCGTAGACAGCATGATATTCCCCATCCCAGCGACCAACTCACCTTTCCATCTTTCCCTTGCGAAGATGTGAGACGCCGCGGCAGAAACGAAAACAACCCAACAATGCCCTAATATGCGTCAACTAGATCATTAAAATTGTAAGCCCGACTCCCACCGGAACAGGGAGACACTGTTTGAAGAATCAGGCGAAAAAATGTGACTCGGCACATTCGACATGGGCCGCCGCCACTGGTTGCGAATGAAATGTAAGATGTTGCCAACGAAAATGTAAAAACGCCGAGGTATGAACATGGAAAGGGAAAAATATTCTCCCAAAACGCCCGGGCGTAAAAAAGCCCAATCATTGCTGCTTGCTGTTCCTCTCACTTCATCTTTCTTCATACCCAATCACATTATAATAATACAGCTCCGTAAGGAGCGAGATTCTAGAGCAAACGCGTCACGGCTGCTCCAACATCGAGATTGGCACTTATGCAACAGTAACGGTAGTGGGCGTAGTATCCCCGTTGTGGCTGTCGACGGGTTCTAGAGGCTCGATATGGCCGACGGGCTCCAGCTCCTGCGTCTTTAGCTTGTGCTTCTTCGGGGTGCCCTCGTCAGTAAGGTCACCAGACATGGAGCTGGGGCGGTCCGAAGTAGGCGTGGTTGGCGAAGAACCGTCGTAGCTCCAGCGGTCATCGGTAGCACCAGTGTAAACAGAGGAGCTGTGCTTCTTCTTGATCGACGCAGAATCAGAAGCATCGGTGTGCTCGTTGTGAGGAGTGCCGGGGTGACTGTCGCTGTCGTCAATTTGCGCCAGGTTGTCAAATGCCATCATAGCAGCATTGAGCTCCTCGTCGGTGATTGACATGCGAGAGTCCCGCGCCTTGTCCTCAACAGCGGCAATCTCGCGCGAGTTGCGGAACTCTAGCTTCTGAGGCTTTGTTTCGCTGTTGCCTGAGATCTGAGAGAGACGCATGGTCCGAACAGTGGCAGGCTCCATGATGGAAAACTCCGCATCCAGCAGCTCCGAGTCGGAAAAATCGGAGATGTCTTCGTCGTCGCCGTCCATGGCTTCATCGCTGTCCTCTGTCACACGCACAGTTGCGTATGCCTCGTTGGTAGCAGCGATTTCTTCGTCATCTTCGGCATTCTTGGCTGCAAGAGAGGGGGCGTGCACGGACTCAGCCGCATTTCTATCCTTTTTTATTCTGCGAGAAGGGGTGGCAGGAATTTCCTCCTCTGCATGATCGGACTCGGCCAGAGAGATGCGCTTGTCCATGTGAAGAGGTGCCGTCGTGATAGCGTCGACGAAATGAGGGCTAGAGTCATCTGCATCCTTGTCGTGTACGACTGCGGGTGAGACGGCATTCAGTTCCACATCGACAACAGCAGCCTTATCAGTAGGAGCCTCAACAGAAGATTCCTCGGGTTTGAAGGCTCCAGTCTTCACAGACAACGTCGAGGCGCGGTTGCTATGCAGAATCTGACCCATGTCGGAAATGCGGCTCAGTCTCGACTCATCAATGTCACCAGTGGACTTGACGTCATCAGTAGCCCCTTCAACAGAGTCATCGGCAGCTTCGTCGCGTAGATCAGCTTCGCTAAACGCTTGACGCAGGGGGCTCTTGACACTGAGAGTATCGCCGGCTCCTTCACTCTTCATGAGTCGGGACATGCGTGCCGGACTTCTGCGAGGCAGAGGAGGGGGCACACGCTTGGCAATGGTGACTACATTGCCTCTGGCTTGAATCATGCGCGAAGCAACGGCCTGGGTTCGGGCAGGCTGCACGGCAGCGACTTCGAAGATGACGGGCTCGTCGTCGTCGTCTTCGTTATCTTCGTCGTCAAACTCGTCTTGCTGCTCTTGGGGCGAAGATGCTCTGGAGCTGAATGATGCGGCGGATTTGGCGTCTTCCTCAGCAGCTGTCGTTTCCTCGGGCTCCTCGGTAATGACGGGTGTCTTGATGTACTCCTGACTAATGTGCGTGATCGGAGACATGTCGACAGTTGTATAATCAACCTCTTGTTTGTCAAGTGAAGGTCGCTCGCTTCTCTCGTCGCTGTCGCGAGGACTGGGGCTTGAAGACCGCGTGTCGATTTGAGTCGCGACGTCGGTGAGTTGGCTCTTGATGGTGCGGTTGGACATGTAAGAGCCGCGGTTACTGCGAGCCATGGATTCTATGCTCTGACGGCTGAACTTGGAGAGTCCCGGACTCATTGGGCCAATGCCGAACTCGACCTGACTACTTGCCGGGCGCATGCGGCTGCCGGCTTCACGAATCTCGAGGCCGGCCATTTCGAGAGCCAGGATACCGAACGGATCAGGATCGTCCGCTTTAGGAAGACCAAATCGGGGAGAGGCTGGGGCAGTGGACCTTGGTGTTTCTATCACAGCGTCGCCGGGGGCAGGCTGCACAGCAGTCCTGTCAATGACGGCGGCGTCAAAATCGGTTCTTCCCTCGGCCATTTTGATGACCTCGAAGAGTGGTTTCGTCTCTTCGACGTGGCGCGAGACATTGCCAGCGAGGATGTCCATCTGGGTGACTTCGGAGTTGTAGAATCGCTCATTTTCGTTGGCTCTCTCGGTGAGGATGCAGCCACTCAGGTTGACGGACTGGTGCTGGCCGCGGGCTTTCATGTACGCCAAAACAGTGTTGTCGAGATCTTTCCAGCTAATGCGCTTTTCCTGCGCTTCGAGAGGTACAGACGGGCCATTGACGAGACTGACATCTTCGCCGAGCGTGACGCGGGACCGGGTAATGGTTTCGAGAGCAGCCAGGTTGCTGACCACGAGAACACAGTCGTAAATGTCGACACCGATGATGAAGCTGAGGGTCGGGGTGTGAAGCATAATACCGGAGGGCGGAGACCAGGTGCCGTCCGACTTGCGGGCGATGAGGATTCCAGACCCGCCAGATCCGGTCATCCATAGGCCACTTCGCATGCATGTAAAGACTGCAATACCGGCGGCATTTTGGATGACTCGTTTGGGAATCTTCTGTATCGTTTGAGCGGGGGAGGGCGGGGGCTGCGAGGAATCGGAGGGTGGCGCGGAGGTATCTGCGCTTTCAGGGTGAAGGTAGCCATCGACTAGAAGCACATGTCAGCACTCAACAGGCGACTGCCAAGGGGCCGTGACGATTGGAGGGCGAAACGCACCACAAAAGGACTTTAGTATTCGAGCGGCCTTGTCGCATTCTTGGTCGAGGGTGGCCGGCCAGAAGGCCTCTCGTTTTATGCGGACATTGTTTGCCTGGGCCGTGTTGATGGCGGCCAAGGGCTTGGGCGGCAGCGCCGGACCTGATACCGATCGAGCTCCCCAGCCAAACAGGCCGTTGTTGCTCTTTGCGCCGCCAGAGGACGTCCTCTTGTCCCACGAGGGCAGAAAGGAAGAGACGCGCTGCATGGCGGCAGCGCAGGATGGGGGTCTCTCCGCCGCCAGCTAACTACAAGCCAGAGTGCCGGGGCTGGGCAGAGAGGGGGCGCAAACGAAGGTGATGGGCTAGCGGTGATGTCGGAGCAATGGCTTTCGAGCTTTGGATTCGATCAAGTGAGGAGTAAAAACGAAGGACGATTGTATGTCGATAATAGGAAAAGAAGGTCGCAATGATTAAGACCGGGGGCGCGGGCGCTTGGGCGGGCTGGCTCACTCAGCACGGTTGGGTTGCTGGCGAGAACGGAGAGGAACAAGGCGTTGGGGATAGTTTGCAGCAAGTCGTCGGTCAGTGTTGGCTGAGGGTTGTACCATTCACACGCCCCCCTTGGCGCATGAACAGAAGAGGCGACGACAGGAGATGTTGATGATGGATAAACCAGTATCGGATCGGGAGGGCTTGGAGGCGAGAAGAGTGAAAGTGGACGCGGAAAGGGTTAAGAAGTGGTTTGGAGGTCTTGGGGAGGAGAGGGAGGGGGTGGGCGTTGAAGCAAAGAATGGCGCATGTAATTGGAAAAGCGCGGGAGTGGGCGGCGCCACCACTGTAAATTCTCGACCAGGGCCACCAACACGCAACACAGACAACAGCTGCCAGTACGCAATGCAATGCCCCCGGTTTACTGAAATAAAATGAAAAAAAAAATCACTACACGGCATTCGAGCAGGGATCCATCCAGGGCCCCAGGCAAAAAGGTTGGTGCTTCCCGCGCTACGCTAACTTGATGGCTACGAGCCGGACAAACCGGGGAGGTTGATTTTCATGATTCGGTGTGGTGGAGTGGGCAGAGGCAGCGTGGTGCATGGATGGCATGGTATGGACGAGTGGGAAGAAGAAGAAGGACGGGAAAAAGAAAAACAGGCGCTAGACAGGACACGATGCAACGCGCAAGACGGCAGAAAAGTCCTACCGTCTGAACAAAGCAACAATTGAACAGGCTACCTGTGCAAGAGATGCCACATCCGAGCCAGCTCAGGCTTCCAAGACCAGGTTGCTGGACGTGGTGGGAAAGCAACGTGCAGTGAGGATACAGATGACCAGCACATCTGCCCAGGTACTTGTGGCACCTACTTTAGGTACCTAGGTAGTACCCAAGATTAGCTCTCCTTCAGCAGCTTCTTCCAACATGCTTTGGCGCCATCCGCATTCAATTCGTCCGGTCATCCCTCCCTGCAGGCCCTTTGACCCCTGTAAACAGCCCACCCTGACCCCCGACCTCTGTCACTTGCTACCAGTAATTCAGTTCAATACACCGGCCTCACATGACATTGTGCAATCACTGGTTGTTTGCTCCTTGCTTGCTCTCTCTTCATCCTCATCACACTTGACAGCCATCTTCATCTCATTACCGCAGATCTAGGGCACACGAAAGCTGTGCATTGACCAAACGTCCGAGCCGTTCACCCTTTTGATGAAGCATTCCGCCTCAAACACAATCTCGTCCGCGCGCGCTCGCCCCTCCATACCACCACACTCTTTGTCTGTCAAGAATGAGCAGCGGGGGTCCTCTGATCTCTACTCTCCTCTGTCAGGAATACGGGAAACAACACGTCCGCCCTGGCCATGGCATTCAATCTAATCTGCCGTCATCCCAGTCACCCATCAGTCGTCGTACTGGTGGTACCTCTCCAGCCTCGCCCGTATCCCGCAGCCTTGGTGGATGCTGCCTTCATGTATAATGACGTGGACATATCGTATCAACCCTGCCTCCATCACATATCATCACAGCCCCGAGAATCAGTGGGCACAGACAAACAATTGGGGCCTCTTTTATAACCAACGTTGGTAGTCTTAACCCTTTCCGGCTTTTCTTGGGATTAATCTCCCTCCCTTTATTCTAATTTCGACATTGAATCTCACAAGGGTCCGAACTTCAACATTGAGTTTGCGGAAACCCACTACGCCGCTACACTTTAACCCAAAAAAAAAACGGACTCTCAGAATCCATGGAGGAGAATATGAACAATGCTGGGTCATGCACAGTCTGTCCACATTGTGTTTGGGGGCTCAATTACACGAGGAATGCTCACTGGACTGGAAGGGACGCGTGTTGCTGGAATGTATCGGCCTCCAGTTTGGCCGCCGTCCCATCTCAAACACGCCCTCACTCCCACGTTGTCTAACCATTCACGCCGCGTCCGTCCTGTCCAACGGCGGTCCCGAACCAGTCTTTGAGCGGTTCGTCTGCCCTTTCTTCTTACCAGTCGCGCGCCATCCAATCTGCTCCTACATTCCTGCCGCCAGTTGCAGTCGACGAATGGCAGCGCGTTGGTACCTGACACGGCGGTTCCAACGTCCGTTCGCACCAAAGCCAGTCATGTCCCACTCAGACGTCCCATCGCCCTCGTACGATGCCGAACAAGACATGTTTTTAGCTGCTGGCGCCAGTAATTTTGTATTTTTGGATTGCGTAAATTGTTTCGTGCAGCGCCCACATACTCTTCTCGCCGGTGTCCCTCCGACTGGCCGGTGGCTCAGTGCCTCGCCTCCCACATTCCAGTCGCAGCACGACGTGTGCCGCTGCAATGAGCAAGTCCATGTAAAAATAACAGTTACAAAATAGTAGGCACTGTAACTGTATGCGGCGTGGAATTGAGATGGTCAACCCGAAAAGAGAAAAAGCACGCAACTCGACCAAGGCAGGATGAAAAGGAAGCAAACATTCAGAGGCTGGACTAGCTGAAACAGTTCTGCTTGGGACCCAGCAAAAGCAAAAGAAAAGAAAAGCAGTATACCCAGTAGTCAAAAACGCGCCAGTATTCCACAGTTAATCTAATCCCCCAGACGGCCTCCGTAGATCCTTGGTGATCACGCCAACACATCTACAGCTTGACATGGTTTATGTTGTACTATTCAGTTTCAGTCTTGAGAGCTGCGTCGCCCTCCATCCTCCTCGTCAATATGATAGCTTCCTCCGCAGAGGTCTTTTTCGTCGCCCTGCTGGTACGCAAGCTCTTCTCATTAGATTTATTGTAAAAGCATTCGCCCAGAGGCCCGTGCCACCCGCCTGCCCACCGTCCGCAGATCGAAAATCCATCTCGGGGGTGTCAGCCAATGGAAAGTTGAAATAAAAAAAAAAAAAAGAAGCAATACATCGCCTTTTTTTTTTCTCTCTCGAGGTCAAGTCCAAAATCAACGTGCAGAATTGTTTCAGAAGACGGCCAATGTGCCCACACCTCCCGCGTGATTGATTTCTGCGCCAAGGGGGTGATGGCTGGCGCGAGAATGCCGTCCACACTTTACCACAACTGTACGACTGGTCATGAACCTTTCGATGGTCAAAACTTGATGCCTCTCACTCGCCACTGGGCAAAAAAAACTAAAGCAAATCGTGACAGGGGGAATCATCATTGACCCCTGACGCTACCCAAGCCGCTACTGACAAAACTACCAGCAATGGAGTCTCTCCAATCTTGCCGAGATGGAGTAATTACAGCCTTGTGAGAAAGAGGAGATCCAGCAAGCAGGGATTTCTTCGTTGCTTTCGTGTTTTCTTCTGTCGTCCCAAGGGTCCTTGCTCGGCAACACCAGATGCTTCACGCCTTTCATCTGATAGGTTGCGTCCTTGGTCCCGTCGCCAGAAGTGACCCTGTGTTACTCTGATTCACACCACGCAGTAAAGGGGGCAGGGGGTGCATACATTTTCTGTTCTTTTCCTGCCAACAATGTTAATCTTCTGTTGATGAGACTCTTTAATGTTATTGACCATCCTCGCTTGCCTGGGATTCCCCTGTCTACGTAGTAGATTGCCGTGCCGCCGTGGGCACCCGTCCAGGTCAGGCGATTACCATTCAGCATTCATTTATCCCTTGCTCCTTTACTACATGGTTGCCTCGATTAGCGACTGGATTCTGAGTGTAGCACTTCCTGGTTTTTTGCACCCCCCCTTACAGCCTACTTCACCGCCTACCAAGCCTCACGACGCCTCGCTTGCGAATCCTGCGCCATAGCTGCATTTTGCTTTCTTTTTCCCCCGGCGGACCCCTCCCCCCTATTTGAAATACTTCTTCTCTTTGAAAATCCATAGTGCGTGCATATGTGGCTGGCCTCCGTGTCTCTCAAGCATTCTTTCCCCAGGAATCCAAATTCCTTCTGCCGCCGGGGGGGGGGGGGGGGCCCCCCCCCCCCCCCCCAGCTCCCGCTTTCAAGAATGGCTGACAGGACTTCACATCGTGGTGGCGCTCAGGCAGCTGGCGTTGCTGCCCAAACGGGCCAGCTGCGGCAGTTGTCCACGCTTGCGTGCACGACATCAATCAAGATATTTGCTTTTGCTTTTCCCAAGTGTGCGGCTGAGGTCCAAAGTCATGCAAGCGAAATTGCCTGCTGCCTGTCAAAGTACAATGGCGTCGATAGGCACATTGTTCACACAGAGAGGAAAATGCATTTCTCTGCCGATGGACACTAAGGCTTCGAAACACAATATGGCGAGGTTGCTACAAGGAGCGAATAATGTAGACAGGCTGTGCAGAGATGCTCATGTCCGTCTATTGAAAGTTGATGAGCACATCTTAGAGGCAGCTGGCTTACATGGCCTGACGTTAGTAGCATAAGACACGAAAGAAAAGAGGTGAAAAGAGGTAAGAAGTGAATATTGTGGAACTCAAGCAAGAAAAACATCCTCTAGTGTGATTTCCCCAGACCAACAGCAACTGTCGCGCTGTCTATTTCTTCGTGGAGATACACGGTGGCAGTCAAGCAAAAGGTCCAGTCGGCACATCTCCATGCCGTTTTAAGCTTTGCACAATTGTCATGCATCTATTGAATGAATGCATGCCCTTCTCTGGTATATTGAATGCTTGATACAAAGATATTCGCAACAAAAGCAACCATGACATAGCTTCCATCTAGCCCATAGTTCCAAACGACACCGTCAGCATCACCAGCAGCACTGAAATCGCCAACATACGTTTCTTCAACCAGCAATGCTCTTCCAATCCAGCGTCGGAGACTTGCCCAGTCGCACCAAATACTTCTCCAGCGGTTCCGGGTCCACTACCAACATCCTCTCCCGGCGTCGCAACGACGATGGCCCTGCGCCATTCCATCCTTGTCCAGGCTGTACACTCTCTGCCTCCTCCAGCCTCTCATCCTCTTCCTCCTCCTCCACCTTCTGCCCATCCACTCCAAAGGAAATGCCCTTGTCAGATTCCGCAAAGTAGCCGCGCATCGTCGCCCTCTCCAGCTTGCGCAGGTCGTCATGCACCACGCGAAAAACGTCCTCCCACGTCGCCAGGCCCGACGGCGACGGCATCTCCCTCGGCCTCGGCTTCGCACCGCGCACATGACGCAGCTCCAGCGTCCGCAGCGTCTCCGCATGGCGCTTCAGCAGCGCGGCCACATCGCCCAGCCTCACGACGGCGCGCACGAGCGTCAGCGACTGGAGGTTCGCCATGGTCGTCTTGGGCAGCAAGGCACGATGCAGGTGCTCCTCACGCTGCTCCCCGGCCAGGTCCACGCCGCGCAGGCCACCATCGTCGTCGTCGTCGTCGAGGTCGAGGCGCAGCTCGCGCAGTACCCACGCGCTCTCGAGCACGTCCTCGAGCTTGCTGAGCAGGGCCGGGTCGTCGCGCTGCGCCCGCGCCGTCAGCTGCAGGTCCAGCCGCACGAGCGAGTTGAAGAGGTTCGAGACGAGCGGGAGGTAGCTCGCCTGGTCCATGGCGTCGAGCGCAAACGGCGCCAGCGTGAGCGCCCGCAGCGGCGCCATGTCCGCCGCCAGGTCGACGAGCATCTCCACCTGCCACCCGCCCGTCGTGTACGCGAGCTGCCGCGCAAGCTCGCTGTCGGCGTCGTCGTCGGCGTCCGGGTCCACCAGCTCCGCGTCCAGCCCGAGCTCCGCCCGCGACATGAAGGGAAAGCGCGCCCAGGTCAGCGCCAGCTCCTCGAGCTTGGGCAGGCGGCAGAGCGCGTCGCACAGCAGGTCGGCCCGCAGGGGCGCGATGCGCTTCTGCTCGGGGTGCGCCGCGAGCCGGAGAGCCGTCGCGCTCGTCGGCCGCAGCGGCCACAGCGGCGGTTCAGGAGCAGCAGCGGCGGTGGCGGCTCCCGGCGCCTCGCCCCACGCCATCTGCTCCTCGTCCTCGTACACGGCGCACGAGCGGACGCGCACGCGGCGAATCTGCTGCGCGCACTCGGGCAGCCGCGCGAGCGCATCGAGCCGCACGGCGCTGTCCCGCCACGGCACGCCGACAAAATCGTCCCGGGCGAGGAGGACGCGCAGCTTGCTGGAGATGTGCTGGCTGGTCAGACGCAGCGCGCAGAAAATCCTGTTTCGGGAGATGGCCCGCCACGTAGAGGAGCAGCTCGTGCGGCAGCTGGCTCAAGGGGCTCAGCTGCGGCACGTCTGCAGCGTATAGATCATCGTCCATTTGGGTATACGAGTTTAGCAATGAAGAAGAAGGGGAATAATAGGAAGAAGGAGAAGAAGAAGAAATTGCCGGATGGGATTGGCACACCCCAGGTAGACGCTGTGACGGTTCAGGTGTAAATGGCTCAGCTTTACGACTGGACTGCAGGTAAAGACGAGTACATTTGCAGCTTTTTGAAAAAGTGTGCAACCAAGCCCGCTAGAGGACGGCCGCTGTATTCGTGAGTCTTGGCAACAATGGTTGGCGGTTATGTGCTTCGTCGCAAACGGCGGCTACGCATGGGCTCGTCAGGTTTCCATCGCCAGCGAAGCCGCGCGGGGAGCGGTGGGGTAGAAAAAAATAATACTGCCTGGAGAGAAAGTGGAAGAGGGTACTGCCCGTTGCACTAGCAGTTGTAACGCATCCCTATGCGTGCAAAGTGTTTGGCAGCGAGCGCCCAGACTTGGCCGTAAGCGCCGAGACGACGGGCTGGGAAAATTTAAGCCAGCCGCGGGAGTGGGCAACTCGTAGCGACACCCGTTCCAAAGCCCCCCCCTGTGCTCTACCCTAGCTTCCCTGCCGCATAGTACGGTCAGCCGTCACGCCCACAGTAGTTTCGACCTTGCTTGTGCAGAGAGTGATTTCTCCCAGGTCGGCTTCGTCTTGGCTTGAAGCGAGCAAGGCCTGTGACTGCCACTGAGTGTCAACATCCAGCTACTGGGAGGTCACATCCGCTCCGTGGCATAATGTTCAAGTGCGTCGTCTCCAGCTCGTCGAGCGGCTTCATCTCCATCACAGTCTCCTCCTGCTAATTGCATCAAGGGCTTACAAGAACCTCTCGCCCAACGCCAGGCTCGGCGTCGGCGTGGCCGTCCTCGCCTGGGGCGCGGCTGGTCTCTACCTCTCAGACCGCGCCGAGGAAAAGTTTGGCTTCAAGCCGACCGAACAGGACAAGGAGGAGCTGCGGCAAATGACGCCACACATTGTCACGGTAGACAAGGAGGACAAGGCGGAAAATAGAGGATAACCCAACTGGATAATGCCAAACAGCCCCACGCTGTTGTCATTACACCTTTGCACAACCATTTTACTCGCATTTCTACAGCTTCGTATGTTGTGATAATTTGCAAGACACACACAACTCTTTACTCAAGTGTATTGAACAACTGAAGATAGACTAGTATTCATACCACTTAAAAACCAAAGCTTTTGTGCAAATAAGCCAAGTACTTGAACAAAGTCCTTCCCCTCCCCGCCGAATTTCTCTCCTCGCAGCTTTTCTTTCTTCACATGATTCCACAACTCAAGGCCTCGCAAACGAAAAGCCATGAGTAAACAGGGGTAGGAAAAAAGGCACAGTATCAATGAGTCGCCCAAGTCACGACAGCCGCGACAGATTACCGGGTACCATCTGCGGTCACGTGGACCCTTTCCCCGACTCTATCGTGATCAAAGTAGAAAAAAAAAGTCTAATAAAAACTGTCAACTCCCCCCATCTAGCCGTAGAAAAATGCGTTGTGAAAGCAAACATCCCCCAGGACTGCCTCAGCAGAGGCATCACGGGGCAGAGGTATCAAGCGTAGCACGCGAGTTTGCAACGTGCCCGGTGTTTATTGTCCGGGGAGTGTAAAAAAAAGCCCAACCATGAATCTCGAAGAACTGAAAAAAACAGTAGCGCATGAAAACCAGAGAATTCCAGAAACCACAAAAGCAGTTCGCAACGCCTCCAAATGCATCTGCCTCCTCTGAGCCTTGTTCGATAGCGTAATATTCCCGAGCAACGTATCTGCATGATGCAAGGTGGATTTTCAAATTTTTTTTCGCTTGTTTCGTTCGTTTGCTCGTTGTTGTGTCGTTGCATCGGCTTCGCACCGAGTTTGTGTACGCCGGACAACCGCAGCAGCAGTCGTCACAGCAGAAAACTAATGCGCTGTACCTAGCCCGTGGCTAAAGCCCAATAGAGCCAAAGCCGGAAGGCTTATCGCAGCAGTTCAAAACGGTGGCTGTACAAGCTTAGGACCGGTTCTGAGCACCAGCTCCGGGAGGGAACATCTGAGCCCAATCAAGGCTGGATTGGGGAGGTTGGTTGTTTCCGCCATACATAGGCATACCACTCTGGCCGGGAGGGACATTGTAGCCGTGCATGTTCTGTCCGTTCATAGAGTTGACGTCGCCTCCATAAGGCTGAGAGCCACCCATGACGGGAGGAGCCATGCCACGGCGATCGCCGTTAGCGGGGTTGTCCATACGTCCCATGCTAGAGGAGCGGGAGAGCTGGTGCTGGTCGCCAGGCATACCGTTCATGCCATCCTGAACCTGGACCATGCCGAAGGGGTGCACCATGCCGTCGCCAGGCATACCATTCATGTGGCTCATGTCACCTTCAGGCATGCCCTGAGCTTTTTGGGCCTGGGCATTCTTCTTGACGTGCGCCTGGGGGTGAGAAAGATGCGAAGCTCCAGTGGGGTTACCACGGCGGATGGAGCACTTTTGGAAGTGGCGCTTCAGGATATCACTGCGGGAAAAGGTGTCGCGGCAGAGAACACACATGTAGGGTCGGTCGCCGGTGTCTGCGCAAACGGGTTAGCATGACAAAAGGTCGGGGTCAGAGTCGCATTGGCGGGAAGAGACTTACGACGCAAGAGATGACGCTTCAAGTGCTTGGCATGCAGATACGTCTTGGTGCAGTGAGGGCAAGGGAACTTGCCATCGGCATCCTTGACGGGAATGACGGTGTTCTTTGCAGCAGAGGTACCGGCAGCGGGAGCAGCAGGGCGGCCAGGAGCGCTAGGGAGGATGCCTCTGCGGCCTTGCGAACCAACAACATGGGTGGGCTGTTCGCTCTCACCCATGACGCCGTTCTGAGGCATCATAGGGCCAGGTCCGTAGGGTGAGCCAACGCCGTTCTGGCCCATCAGGCCACCAGGAGGCATAGGGCGCAGGACAGGAGGGCCGCGGCCACCAGCAGGCGCGGGCGCAATAGGCTGCGGATGAGAAGCAGCCGTGGTGGCGCCGGGCATCATGGGCTGCGACGTACCATAGCCAGTGTGCGGCGGGTACGGGTTCTGAGCCATCGAGTACATGCCGCCTCGCTGACCAGCTTGAGTGCTCTGAGGGTAGCTAGGAGGCAGGTTGTGCGCAGAGTTTGGCGTGTTAGGCGTGCCAGTGCGCGGGGTGTGCGGGTTGCTACCGTACATGGGCTGCATGCTGGTGGTGGTCGAAGGCTGCAGCGGCGGCAGCGTCTGAGGTAGAGGGGAACCTGGCTGACCGTGGTGAGGCGAGAAGGATGCCGGCGACGGGTAGCTGTGAGGATTGGAGGTTCCGTTTATACCATTAGTGGGATAGGGAGAGTTATCCATGCTCTTGCGCGCAAAAACGCGTCGCGGAGGACGTTTTGGGAGGTGTTTTTATCTGTGGACGGCAGTCGAGGGTGCAAGGGAGCAGAGCGCGACAGCGGAGCGGCAGACGTCGAGCACGCAGAAAAAAAGATGAAAAGTCGCGATTGTGTTTGGACGGTTCGTCGTTTGCAGGAAACGAAGGGGGCGATCAGTGACCCGACGAGGCAAGCTCAAGGTCGACGATGATGGCAAAGGAAGCCGAGAAAGAGGATCTTGACGTTGGTTGATTTGGATCTCCACGCGGTGATGGTAAGAGGAAAAAAAAGCGGCGGCGTTCCAGAAGAAGTGGATGAGGCTCGTTGGAGGCACCTGGGAGGTTGTGTTGTTGGAGGGTTCAGAGTGGAGAAAATGGGCCCCGTCGGTTTATGTACTCTGGGTTTTTTCCCTCTGCCCTTGGACCGGGGGGGAGGCGGCTACTGTGTGTCTGGGCAGAGAGCGACGAGTAACTAGTAGCCGGCAGCAGTAAGAAAAAATCAGAAAAAAAATTAGAGGATGGGTGACGGAAGGGAGGGGGGTGTGCGGAACCGAGTGTGAGAATTGCGAGGTGGCCGGGTGCGAATGGCAAGCTGGGAGAGTCGGGTGTGGCAGGGAAGAGAAGTGCGTGTGAATTTGCTGTCTCTGGTTGCTTCAGGGCATTTTCGGCACTGAACAGTTTGTTGTAGGGCGTCCACGGCACATATCTGTACTTAGGCGTGCCTGTTTCCAGCGCACCCGACACCTGTAGAACCGCCCATCCAGCGTCACGATCCACTGTAGGCCGGCCTCGCACCCACCGGAACCGTTGAGGCATTCCCTCTGGCTCTAGCGTGTTTGCGCGCGAGGTGTGGCTTGCAAGTACGCTCTCTCAGTGGGTGGCGAGTGATGGACCCACACCCCTCCCTTGCCTATACGATTTTTCCCTCTCGTTGGTGCCGCAAGCAGAATAGGGTTGCTGGTGATGCCGAGAGCGAAGACGGCCACCACCACCGCCTCGGCCTAGCTGTCTTGGGGCAGTATCCAGCATCCTCTGGCACTACGAAGCGAGACTAGTACATACTAATAGCAAGACGATGAAATAAAGACAAAATAAAAGAAAAATGACAGGCACACACGCTGTTACTCACACACCCAACCACCACCGCTTCGCCTTGGCCGCCTTCAGCAAGGTTTTCTAGGTCTCCCTTCCAAGCAGCGAGTCGCGCGGCTGGGCTGGATGCTGGCACCAACCACGGCCGACTCGGGACAATCTGAGTTTGGCCATGACGAGGGAATGCTAATTTTTGAGAGAGTTGGCTGTTTGGGTAAAATTACGCAGCCGGTAAGCGAGCTTGCGTGTTTGTTCTTCCAGGATAGAAACTGGCCTGGCTTCTGCGAGCGAGGGGAGCATTGCTGGCAGGATGATTGCAGGGATGGCAAACGCCGTCCATTGCGACAAGAGGCAACAGAACTGCAGCGATGTGACGATGCTGCAGCAATGCAATAATATAACTTGCCTCGGTATAGCCAGGTCAAACAGCAGTCGCCAAAGAAAAAAACGCGCCAACGACCAGAAAAGCCTCGTCTTTGGGCGCGAAACAAGCCAAGGCCACCCTGCTTGTCCCACAGGCCGAGTAACAGCTGGCCCTGGTCGGCGCTCTTTTCCAGGCGCTCTTCGGCCACTCACCGGCTGCCGTACAGGGCACACCTGGGCACACCGTACCTCTGCATCCTTGTGCTGAGCCTGCCTGTATTAACTAGCGGTCGCGCTCGTCAATGCTCTCATGTTCCGGAATGTCGGAACGGAATAGATTGGTATGAAATTAAATTCAATGGCGTCTCATGCCTCCCTCGCCTGCAGCTGGACGTAATCGGCCACCTTTTTGGCTGCAGCCTGGTCACGAGAACGCTTGGCTTTTCCGACAGTGTCGCCAGACATCGTGACGCCAAGCTCACCACCATCGCTGTGCCTTACTTGCAGTAGTGGCAATGCAATGACTCTGACCGTTTGAATTGTTGTTCATTTGCCACTTTTTTAGTAGTTTTTTTTTTTTTTAATTTCTTACCAAGCCATGGGTTCTGGCTTTTTGGTAGGGTTCTTTCATGATAACACTTGCGATTCCTTTGCCTTCTAGACTTTACCATGGCGGTCCTGCGACTCGAATTTGCCTGCAAGGCAATGTCCAAAAGCGATGAAGTCACCGCCACAGCAAAGGAGAGGGACAACAAATCTGATTAGTCTTTTCTGTCTGCCCGTCGCAAAAAGGCACTAGACCAAACAGTGCATGGCAAATGCAAACATGCAACAGTGCTGAGATAGGCGCGGTTCTGGGCTGGCACGGCTGGGTACGGGCGCGCTCATCCACCTGCCAGATCAAGCAGGCCCCGCGGAAACACGATTTTTCAGTGGGCGGGTCACTTACTCGCGTCGCCTCATCGTGCGTCAGCCTGCCTGTGCTGGAGCGCGCGCAGGGCCGAGGAAGCCAATGCACTTGTTGCGGTAAATAGAAACTTACTCGTACAAGAAATACGGTGTGCATTGTGTCTGGCGGCCGCTGTTTCGGCTCAAACGGCAGCGCAATAGGAAATGGCGACGATGGCAATGGAAAGCTGCCAGCTCACAAGCCCGTAATTACAAGTTCTGGGGAGGGAAATGGTTTTTTTTTTAAAGTTTCCGGGCACGACGGCCTGCCAGCAGTGTGATGGTAACACACGAAAGCATCGTAACCTGAACGATGAGCTGGTGGTCTGTCGTCTGTTCTTACTCATGATCTCATGCATTGCCCGTCACGTCTCACAAACAGGGCTGCCGCTGGAGCACCCGCCACAATTCTCCAACTAACCACTGGTGCAGGGATGGGGTCCAGAGGAGGCTCTGACAGGGGAATTTATGCAGCTCGTCGAATTATGCCTCTCTTCCCGACTGTAAAAGGCAAATGAGAGTAAATACGGGATTACACCAAACGTCGTTCAAGGTCGGTGGGGTGGTTGTGTGTGCCTTGTGCAAGGACCGTTTTCGACAGCGCAGATGCGCAGCCATCATCGCCTGTCTGGCTCCGCCTGCCAGTGCTGGGGAGGAGGTTCCGGGTGGTCGGAGTAGTGGGCTCGCACGCCATTTGTCCGGCTTACGGCAAACGACACTGACAACGCTCGTTACAAAGAAGGAAAACCAAGAGGAAAAGAGCCCCTCCTTCCTCCCTTGGGATGTGGAACAGGCACCAGGAAATAAAATACAAGAAAATAAAACCGCCCAACATTGTGCTGTACTCCCACTTCCCAGGGAGGGGCCAACAAGAGCAAAGCGAAGAACAAAAAAATGTGTGGTGGGGACAGGAGCGGCGACAGGTGGCGTTGGTGACCTATTGCTATTGGAACTGGCAGCATGGACGGATGTTCCGCATATTTACTAGTGTCAGTAATCAAGTGCTTGTTCAATAGCATGACATGCTCCAGTTTACAAAAAGCCGCAAAGCGTCGTGGTTACAATCTTTATTCAGCGGGGAGTTTTGTTTGCCTTGCCCTCGTCGGAAAGACGGCTTCCAAGTCCCAGCTGGTTACTTTTGGGGGCTCCTCCCTTGGCCCCCCCCCCCCCCTAAAATCCATCTTCAGCTTTTCGCTGGCGAGGCGAAAGAGGAGCACACTTGGCAAAAAAAAAAAAAAAGAGACCTGCTGCCCCTCTCAGCACCAACTATTACCAGTATAGTTGAGAGAGGATCTGATAATCGTGATTTCGAAATTTCGACAGACATGGACAAAAATTAGTCAATACAGAAATACGAAAGTACGAGGACCGTCAGAAGCTTCCCGGCAACGTGGCGGCAAGCAAGTCCATTACCTCATCGATAGGTAGGTATCAGGCCACCTGGTACTCAGGTGTCGCCGAGAGCCCGACACCGCCCAGCCTCTTGCTCCGCAGCCAATTGGCCAGCTATCCAGCTTGCCAGCTTTCGCTGCCCTTTTTTCTCCGAATCGGTCTTCTGTACGGAGGACGTACAAGTAGTACTGCTGGTACGCTGCGCTAGCGGATGATGTGCTCACTCGTGGCAGCAAGAAGCTGGAACATTTGGCAACCAGGCGTTGGCCGCTGGCTGCAGCCTGCTTGTGATAGATCGCTTATTGCCAGCCCAGACCAGGGTACCCATGCTTGCTATTAGCTCGACAGCGCGCACTCGCTGAAATTTGACCACTCGCAACCTGGTCTTTGTCTTCACAGCCAAGAGATCTCACCTACCGTTCCCAGCCAGCCCAGCCACAGCACCTATGTTAGACTGTTACTCAGTAGTTGGGCATGGGCGCGCGCGCTATTGATCCACCAGTAGCACGTTGTACTGGTATTCGTCCTGTAGGATGAGTGCAGGGCAGCAGGGGAGGAAGGGATGAGACCCCGGACCAAGACAAGCAGGCATTGATTGACCTAGCAAGATGGACAGCGCGACTTGCAACGAAAAAGCCACGATGCTGAATCCAACCGCTTGTTAATTTCCTCTCCCCCCCCCTTTCTACTGCCGGCAAATGTCGATGATGACCTCCTTGTGCGTCTGCAGCTCGTCTTACTCGTGGCCTATGTACGCTTGCCCGATGTCTGGGTCAACACGCCCTGTCATAAAATCAAAAGGTGATGGGCCGGGCACGTTCTGTAGAGTCAATGAGATGTACGGCGCTGTAAATTAGGCCGGAGCAAAGTCCGCTGGCCTTCTAACAATGAAATGAAAGGCACACGTACCGAATCCCCCCTGCAGTTGTCGCTCCTTGATTGAGAATCCTGGTTTCACAGAATATCTCTGATGATCCAAGTCCAATCACAATTTACAATTTCATATACAGCTTACTGACCTAGTTAGGACATGGCCAACGGTCACGGTTTGCAATCTTACTCTCTTTCGTTGCATGCCGCAAAAAAGATGTCATCTCGACTGATGGATACGAAGACTATTTACTGGTGGCGCTGGTTCCTCTGCTACCCCTGTCAGCCAGACTTGCAGGGGGTAGAAGAAAAATTCGGACATCACCTGAGCAGCGATAGCGGTAATAGCTAAGAGGGCATATTGCCCAGAGATGGGGAAAGGCAGCCACGTCGTTGCAGCAACAGCATCGTGCGTACCGGGCACCTTTGCTTGAGATTTCCAGAGCCAGGTACCATCAGAACCTCGAAATATCCGTCATGGTCACATTTCGAGGCCCATTTGCCGGGCAACTATGCCGGGGGTATGAAGGGCGTGTGTGCCAGTAGGCGGACCACTGGCGGACTCTAGATGAGTTCCCGAATTCGGGGCACGGCGCTTTCAGAGCAGGTCAGTCGGGCTTGCGAGGCTAGTTAGGGCGCATCGCAATAATAACCCGAATGGCCGGAGAAGGAGAGGGTGTGTGCGCGCGGGGGCTGGCAGTTGAAACGCAACTGTGGCTGTATTTGGCGTCGAGGCTCCCAATGGCTGACGGTGCTTTCAAGGATGTGCTGGCGATTTTCAAAACAGCCAAGCCGCAATATGTCTGGAAGGCGACAGGATGAGGCTGGCTACTCTCCAGCGAGTTTCGTGTTGCGTATGACTCTCACTGGCGGCATCTGAGTCCATCTCCGTGAGTGGCTCGGCGGGGACATCGGTGCAGAAGACAGAGTGAGTGTGTGGATGCCAGCACACACCAGCTGCCACCACCACCGCGGCCATCTCACGCTTCTGCCCCTCTGCCATCTGTTGTGCTAGCTAGAGGGCTTCCACAGGCGATCCAGAAGCTTTGGAGCCCCCAAAAACACCACCAGCCCAGTGCAGTGGGGGCCCCCCCCTCCCCTCCCCTCCCCCCAAGGGCCCAATGCCGCAAGACAGCCAGATTTCTGGTGGCCCAAGGTGGCTCTCTATCCACTAAACCGATGCGCTGGAGGTCTGGGTCCCCGTTTGCGCCTCACCAGCATTAAATGTTGTGCGGCTCTGCTGGACGAGGGAATCCACAGTCAACATCAGGTCGTCGGAGGGGGGCCGTTTTTGCTGCCAAACGGGTGCCACCAGGCAAAGGACGACTTGGACGGCATCAGAAACGGCGCGACAAAAAATCCTAGCTATTGCGCAGAAAAGGCGTCCGGAATCGGCGAGTTTTGAATTCGGCAATGACCGGGAGAGCGAGAGAGCGAGAGAAGAGAGACAAGGAGGCCGCCAGAGCTGAAAAAAACAGAGAAGAGCGCGAGAATTTACCCGGCGGGACAAAGTCGCGCGCGACCACACGCACGCACACAGACACACACGCATACGCCATTCAAGGCTGGCGGCTCGGAATGGGATACGCTATTCTTGTTGGGTACTTCTACCTCAAGCCAAGCTCTATCAGCATGGACAATCGGAATCAGGTCGCATAAAGTTTAAACAGGCTCGGCCAGGCCGTCGCAGGAATGGAGAGGCAGGCCGTGGTAGGATGCGGAAATTCGCGGGCCAAAGTACCGGGACAAGAACCAAAAAAAAAGAGTGACGATGATGCCTCAGGTCAAACCCCTCCTCGTATGGTAGTTGTACACACTAACTAGCTGAGTCCTGGCTGTCACAACGCCCCCCCCCCCCGTCACCAGCTCCGGCAACGGGCGCACAATTCATCAAAAAGAAAATGGTGGTACGTATCAATCTACACATGGATGCTACATGATTATACAATAATGACAATGACGGCAATGGAAATATGTGACGGTGAGATTTAGAGCACACCACCAACAAGACCCGAGTGGTGTGAAGCCCATGTGCCGTGCGACCATCAAATGATGATTGGTACCTCTCGCAAAGCTTAGCCATTTGTACCTTGGACTTTATTTTTTTTCCCTCCCCTGCTGCGCGCTGTTCTCGTTGGGCAAACCCTGGGGGCGTGGACACGCTCAGCACCGAGTTTTCCCCGATGACTCGGGGGGGCGCGGGTTAGCGGTGCCCTGACTCTTGTGTCACGAAACTCACCGCCTAGAAAACTGAGTTTTTTTGTGTTCTCCTGCTCTCTTATCATTGTCATTTGGTCTAATTACTTTCACATTTCATCAGGGGGAGTGCGTGTTCTTGACTGGGGTTGTTTCGAGGGCCCTTTTCCGGGAAATTGGAAAGGCAGCAAGCGAAGCGAAGCGCTCTCGCTCCCTGCCCGAGGGCGTGCGTCGTCTTCATAAATCTACGGGCTTGTGGGTGGTGAATGTGTAAATGTACAGGGTACCGGGACTGCATCATCTATGCAAGTACTGCGCCCTACCTAGTTATGCGTTTGCGCCACGCCCAGGTGCAACGCCCGCCCGCCAACGCGAGTCAATCGGTAGCTCGCAGCAACAAAAAAGAATTGGGCTGACAGAGCGGGCGTTGGAGCAAACTGGCACAAAGAGCTGTGTCGTAATCGTGCGATTTTGAGAGGAATCCTTAAAAATAAATGAATGAATTTCACATTGTTTTGCAAACTTGTTAAATTTTTTTCCTCTCTTCTCAGCAGACTTGCACGATAATTTAGGTGTTTGCACAACGCTAGGGATTACTGGGTACTGACGAATGGACAGCGAGGCGTGCCTCCAAGGCAAAACTAAAACTCGCACCATGCGCTAGGACGCAACGGGCAACTCATATCCGTTTGCACAAGACAAGGTCTTGTCTCTCTCTGCTTCAATGCTCGCCTGCCGTTCGTCGCGTCAGGGCAGCCCAGGCTCTTTTTGAGCAAGAAGCTGTTTTCATTCAAAATTTCTTCATTTTCAGTGCTTTCGAATGCATGTACGGCGCGTCCAGTAGGTGACGAGCAGGGCGCATACCATCTTGGTTGGCTGCGCTCTGTAGTCATCCCTCGACAAGACAACACCGCACCACACACCACGCACACCCCTGCTAAAACCTGGGCTAGCCTCACCGTTCAAGTTGGCCGAGCCAGCCAGCCAGCCAGCCAGCGTGCATCAGCGACATGCCGGGCCGGCCATCGGAGAAGTACTGCAATTTACTGGCAGGAAGAGACAGGGCATATGCGCCGCGCAGAAACAGTGGCGGTCGTGTCCTGCGCTGGAGCTTTGTGCGCTGTACGTCTTACGCGTCTCTTTTTGAAGCAGTCACCGTCTTCGAAGCAAATGTCCTTTTGCATAGTAGCTGAATGCGCGTGGTCAAAAGCCTGCTTCCATTACAATCAGCGACTCCAACACTGAGCATTGCAAAGGGAGAGATGGGCTGTTTAGGCATTGACTGTTGTCCCAACTCTCCTTGTCTCGCGAATGATTCCTCGTTGTCTCGTCGCGTATCCAACATGACCTCGCTCTCTCTTGGCCAAATGTGCCTTGGTTTCAAAAAACGCTAGTGTCACCTCATTGGCCCTTTTTGCTTTGCCGGAGCTGCCCAATGTGGGATACCGAGTTGTGGCAGCCCTAGGATTGGAAGCCATACGTCACATTAATGAACCGGCCCTTTGCTTTCGTATCAAATGTAGTCTCGATGTCTTCCTCGAATTGGACTTTTCGGTCACGAACCAAAGAAGAAAAGAACTGATCAAACGCCTGCTTTTCCAGCGTGGCTTGGTCCAAAGTTTGAGCAGCCAGGGCCCCCCCCCCCCCCCATTGGCCTTGCGCTGTCTGCTGCTCGTACCAGGGTTTGGATATTGCTCCGCTCAAGTGCATAATCGGAATAGTCAGGAGATCCTAGGTAGGCTCTTTTGTGCCAGGTCTGTGTCCTGCCGAGAGAGCGTTATTTTATGTGCGAGCGTCGTCGGGATACACTTGTTCGCTGCGCCCTCTTTCGCCGCGCAACTACAGATACAGCCTGCCGTAACCGGGCGCGGCTCACCTGCCTCTTGCGCATCACAGTACCGAGAATCACAAAAGTGAACCCCTCCCCTGCACCAGTCAAAGAGGCTGGTCACATTGCGCCGGACAGCCCTCCCCGGCAGTTGCCAACCCCAGTTGATGCCCATTCCAGCCCGGCATCTGATAGTGCCATGCTCGCTATACATGACAATCAATGCATTCTCCCAGCAGTTGCAGTGTAGCGTGGTTCCTGACAGCATGCGGGCCAGCCGGAAGAGGAGCCTCTCTGGTGGAGAGTTGTTGCAAAGAAGCCCGCCGCTGCCGAATGCTCCATCTGGCCGCCCCGTTGCACCAGATCTCAACTCTTGGTAGCTGGTCTGTTACGCGCCGTCTTGTCAGTTATTAGATGTGTGTCTGCCCTGTGGATATGCTGTGTGCGTGGTGCCTGAAGGGGGATGAGATATCTATGGGACCCCGTCATGAGAATATGAGATTCAGCAGGAGCCCCGTGCTATTCATGGCAGCATAACTACTCCGTACATCTCTGTTCTCACGGGTAAGCATTGACATGCTTGCACTGCCCCCTGTTGTGTGTCGCATCACCACAGCTTTCGGAAACCTGGCGCCTCTCTTTCCGACGGACGATCCAGTACAACACGAGCACGTCGCAGCGATAGAGGTTGCTGGACGGACTTTTGACCTTTTGGACCCGGATTTTAAAAAGACGCAAACGCGGACACGCGGACAATGCACACACAGAAACGGCACGGCGAGAAAAAAAATGAAAAGGAAAAATCAGAGCACGAGTCAGAATCGTACACGTAACAAATGCAGCTCGGCGTTGACAGGTGAGAGATTGGACTTCGGTCGAGATCCGAAGTTTTATTTTTTCTTCTTTTGTCTAGATGCACACCCTGCGTCACCTGACCTTATGTCTCGTGTAATGCACAGGACCGACGACTATTTTCCTGTTCTAGGCCAATGGCTAAGAGTGATTCTCAACTGTTGAAATTGAACTTGCCTGGGAAGCCCAGTGTAATTGGGGGAACAGCATGCAGCCAGCCAAACTGTGCGCCCGTTGGTCCTCGACCACAGTGGCTGGGAGGGGGATGGATGCTTGCGCCCCCGCCAGTTCGGCTCCTTCAGCCCATCTGGCCTGGTAGAGTTTGAGATCGAAGGACCGGAAAGAGGAACCCAGACCAGGCTGGCTAGCTCGCTGTCCCACGGACGCTGTGCCGATTCGCAGAGGGGCCTCATGGAGTCATGGGAGAAGAAGGAGGTCCTGGAAACTCATTGAGCCAGCCCACTGTAAACTTGCGCCGTGGCGCGCCCGCAGCTCAGGTTACACAGCGTCCAGTGGTGCATCAAAAAAAAAAGAATCAAGATTGAGAAGCTCTGCTGCCTGGTAAATCCCGAGCCGCGTGATGGAGCAGGGCATGCGGCGAGGCTGTCGTGCTACGCACCCACGGCAACCCCATTCGCCGTTACCCTTGGAGGGGATGGACTCGTCACGGGCATTCAGTTGTCAAGCCTGAGACCTCGCAGCAAGCAGTCGAGACAACGTCACCAACGTACCAGCATGCTCTCGTTTAGACGCGACGAATGAGGGGTTCGCCGTCTGCACATGGCGAGGCAGATGTGGCAAGTTCGCCTCCCTCTGAACAAATTGTTTCCGTGGGTTATGCAGATAAACTCATCCTCTGTCCTATCTCATGAGCACCAAGTCATCCAGGGGGGGGGGCGTGTGGTCATAAGACTAGAAACATTATCAACTAGATTATCACGCATTTTTTGCCAAGATAGCCATAGTTACCGCGATGCATTGGGCTCGCCGTCTCGCGCCATGATTTGCTAATAGAAAATGTCTCGTCTGCGGAGTTCGCTCCGCTCTTCACGACAAGCCTATTCCAACCGGGCGCGTAACCATAACTCTCTAGACGGTGGGCAAATCTCGGTTCTACTTTATCGGCTCCATTGAATAGCGCTACTGCGCAGAAATAGAGCGGCTGAAAACTTTCATCAATGCGACTGCCCTTGAATAATAGGCTTCTGTCAGTAGCAAAAGCTGCCGTAACCCTCGCCACATCAGATGCCATGGCCCCTACCACTGTCACCGTGCAGCTTGGCGCGGCCTGCTAGTGCTCACGGCTGTTGTTCGTGATTCCAGCTAGCGGAAACTCGAGCAGACCAGGTCGATGATAAAAGTTCCATGACATCTGGGTGCATAAGTGGCATACGCCAAGGGAGAAGAATTATGCACCAACCAGGTCATAGCTAGTGCGCGTGTGTATGCGAAGCTGCGTCTTCGTTGTTCGCCATCGGGAATCACACGTCGCACAGCACTGCAAATCACTGGCTTCCTATATGCACGCCATCTCGGAGGTGTCTTGACAACTGCCTAGAGCCATGCCAGGCACTGCGCTGAAAAAGGTGGTCAAAGCCAAAGACCGGACGGTGTGTTTCATGAATCCTGATTCGCTCAGAGCACAGAGTCGACCAAGGTTAATCAATGTACGCAGTGAGTTTAAATGCGTCAGTATTGTACGACATTGCACAAAATGCAGCGTAGTGATGTCAATGCTACATACGTCCGAGAGCGAGCAAAAAGTTGGCCGTGGCGACGGGCGGCGGCGGCGGCGGCGGCTGACGGGCGCACCGCACCGTCATATCGCACAATCAGCGAATTGCGCACATTTGGCGTACATTCTGCCTTGTAGATTGCAAGCCTCAGACAAGACCAAAGAATGTAGGCTTGGCCGGCCGGGCGTTTGGCCTTTCTCCATTTCTGGACCCGACTGGCCCCTGGGCGACTATGCAGCCAGCCGCCTGCAAAAAGCTCAGCTACGTATGCCCACTGCCGAGTACAAATCAGATGTCACCAAATTCTGAGGATGAGTTGTTCAGTTGGCTTCCCTGGCTATTTTAGCCTGAGAGGCTGGATTCGGGGTAAAAGCCACGCCGGGTCACCACCCTGGTCAGAAAAACCAAATGGCTAGGATCCGATGTTGCTTGCCGACGCCCAACGAGTACAACCCTGCACCGTCCCCCGAACGCGTGACGTGAAGAAAAAAAAAAAAAAAAAAAGTTCCCCAAAGATGGATGACGACAAGGCAATAAAACGGCCGGTTCCCAGCCCGAAAATAGTGTAGTGGCAGGGGTTGCCTTGCACCTCTTTGCGACGCCGCAGGTGCCAGGTTGCACTGCATATATGAAATGTTTTATAATCATGTTGGCAGGGTTACCTTTTTCTGTCGATTCGTCTCTCCCAAGAGGGCCACGAGGGGCTCGGAATATGGTAGCGGTAAAGACCGCACCGCCCAGCCGAGTGGCTCTCTCGGTCGAGGTCCGCTCACGTAGAGAACAAGGTCTTGACTATGCTTGTCTCGTAGAACTGCCGTGTTGTTGTTGTTGTTGTTGTTGTCGGCAGGTCTGCACATGTACATACATGCGGCGCCAGAGAGAAAGCGACCAGCAGTTTGTCGCTGCGACGCAGATGCCAGCTTGTGATGCAGGCATCTGCGGGAGCTGAAGGAGCGCGGCCAATGGTGAGGAGAGTCCAAGACACCCACGCCCCTCCCTCGCGCGAAACCCAGCCGGCCCATGGCAATAAAACCTCGGGGCAATAATTGTGTGAGAAAAAAAAATGGACTTGTGGCCGCCTGATGGATGCAGTCTTTCTCCTTGGTCCTTGCTGGATAATGGAGCCCTTTTGATCATGAAGGGAGACGCGGGCAATGGGCCGTAGTTATCGGGGCCAGTCTGGCGCAAGGCGAAGTCCGATCAGCCCAGGACACGGCTACCTGCTGGTACAGCAACATGCAAGGGATGGCAAAAGGTCGAGGCCGGGAGCCGTCAGTCCTGGTTTCCCGGAAACCCCGGGGATATATGTATGAAAATGCTCATGTTTCCAATAGAGCCGCGCCTGGAATTGCCAGGTATATCTGGCGTGGTCCTGAAAAGCTTTCAGCGTTTTCAGTTGACCCTGCATTCTGATGAAGAGTTGGTCTGAAAATGAGTGTCCGTTTGACATGCGGCCCCGTCTTATCAGGCGTAGCCAAGTGAAGCCCGAACAATGTCAAACTATCCCCCAGTTCCACGTGCCGCGTATCGCTTTGCGCGCTCTGACTTCAAGGGAGGGCAAGTTTTGGCGGTAGACTCGGGCGTCCCGTCTCACGATGCGTACGGATACGTGGTGTTTCTCTCATCTCACTTGTTCCTCCCTGCCACCTGTCACAAAATCCATTTGATCTTGACGTGTACATGCATACGTGCGGGGGGGAAGGCTCCTGCGGTGGCAGGTTTAATTGGCCCAGGCTTGCGGCATGCCGCCTGCCGAAGGATGTGCTAAATCCTGCATCACCATTACGCAGAGTACTGGTACTTTTTCCCCCCCTCCTGGTACCCTTGTGGCGCTTGCTTTCCTTTTGTAGAGTCTAGCCTCTATTCATCAGCACACGAGGCCGCAAACAGCTTCTTCAGCGTCTTTCCAATGCTGCACGCCCTACGTGCATACATCTATGCAAGCCCGTTGTCAGCGCAGAGGATGTGACGTGTTACCTGGGACGGAATGCGCGTGTCAAAAGTAAAAATAAAGATTTCAGAGGGGGGGGTGTTTACACGGAAGGGAGCAAGCCATATGCTATCAAAATGCGTCGAGGTACGAACCGAAAAAACACAAACCCTTGGCCTCGCTTGCGCCATGGTCCTTGATTGCGCGTGTGTGTGCTGCTGTGTATTCAAGATTGCTTGCATGGCGCGTGCTTCCGGCACCGGCTTGCTGGACTGGCCAGGTCATGGCATGGCCTTCAATAGCAGCTCGATTGGACAAGTTGTGTTTGATTCGCTGTACACGTGTGCCTGCATTCTTCCGGTCACACACCGGCGCCGGTATCGACGGGTGAATTGTGGCAGGTCTGTTGTAGCTTTGGCGATTCCGTACCTAGTCAGACGTCGTCATTTAATGCTGCCGCGCTTCCGCTAGTAGGCGTGTACGCCTCGGTAAATTTTCCCCTTCACGGAAAGGATCTGCGTCAAACGAGTCAAACGAAACCAGACGCACATGTGCGTTGATGCCATGTTCCGAATGCGCCAACCAAACAGCAGTTACCCTGTACAAAGATTGCATCATGGCCAGGACATCAGCTAAGGTGCGTTTGAATGTTGCAATAAGACTTTACAGCTTCTCACTTGGCTGTTCTCCGTACTTGTATGTCAAGTTGATCCTTGGCCTTCTATCTCATGTGATGTAAAAGGAGAATCCGTCAGTGTGAGAGAGGTTCGTTTTGGCTCCATGTAGATGCGATCTGCGCTGGCGGGGGTGGATGGGGTCGCGCATGTGGCGGGCATCCATCCAAGATCCAGGCCAAGAGAAGGCAGAGGTAGTAAAGAAGATGGTCCTTTTTGTACTAATCCGCAGCATCGAGCCACTTGACTACGTACGGCGGCTCCCCATTTGCCCCCCATCCAACGGTCTCAAGCACAGGCAAAACGGGCGGGGAATCCTCATGGAGACATCACCACAAAAATAAGGCGCGAGACCAAAGCTCATGTACATGGAGAATGGAGTCACAAAAAAAGGAGCCAGAGCCCACAAGGCTGTTGGAGTTGAACATGTCCCACAGCCAGCCCAAGAAAGATGGACTCGAGGCTGGGGGGAGGGGGCGCCATCCCCGCCATGGTCCTATGCTTGAACAATGCAACCGGATTCATCAGTCGAGATACCCGTGGCGCGAGTACAAACTACTGGCTTGCTAGTTTGAGATATCCCTCGAAGAATGCGCTGCCAGGATCGAGTTGATGGCTCCAAAGGATGGGTGCTGTTGATAGCCACAGATGCGCCAATTGTCAATTGCCTAATTGGGAAACCAATCGCGACCCCAGCATCAGATACCTAGCCTGCACTACTTTCTTTTCCTCTTTTTTCTTCAGAGCAAGGATTGCTTGACTAGAACTGATCAACATCCGGATGTTCCCTTTGTCTGCCAGGTGTGCCTGCAATGGCTTAGTCCATCCAGACTGTGGCCATGTTCCAGAGGTGATCTGCTCGAGAAACAGAACGGGATACACTGCAATGGCATGCTTCTAGGGCCATGGTAAGCGGCATGTAAAAACTACATAGAGCCGTCTAACATCTCAAAACTTTATCTCTTTCATGGAGTTGGTCTAGTTTATGCCTTCCTGGGTGCTGATCAATCCTACATCTCATGGAGCAGCTTCCAGAGGTGAATTCTGCAATGCGTTTATACGCGGACAAAAACATGTACTTATATCGAATCTCTAGCAAATACTCGCTTCACATGTAAAATGAGACTGTTTCCTCTTCCCTCACTCAGGTAGCAGGGGATGAATTGTCGTCGGCGCGTTCGCGGCCAGAGACGGCGAGTAGGGACGATTGCACTGGATCTGAGCAAGGCTTAAAGTCGGGATATCAGCATTCTTACCCAATGAAGTCGTTATGACAACCCGCCCGGAAGGTTGTTCCATCTGATTGCATTTTCCTCGAGACGACACTCCGCCGTATTGCGCGCCTGAAACGCCTCTGGGATACTGGAGAGCACAGCCATTGAAGAGACCAACACCGGCTCCCGGAAACAGCGGATCAACTAGTAATTGAATGTGCCCGATACCGTATTGACATACTGCACAAGCAATCCCTTCCCGGCAATAGACCCGCCTGTAAAGGTCAATTTAGAGAGCAAATTTCATGTCAGTCACATCATCCGCCCTCCCTCAGATGCGCACACTCACTTGAGGCACAGCACCCAGTCGACCTGGAGCCACCCTTGATGGCCGTTGCAACGGATCTGCATGCAATCCCGTCACCCACAGCCATTGGAATTGGTAGGAGTAGATATAGTCCTATATTGAAAAAAAAGCTCCCCGTGTCGTCTTCTGTATTGTTATCCCTTTCTCGGGCAGCATCGCCGTGTTGTAGACGGCTGTCTGCTGACGTCGGCAGTAACCTCGGCAACTTGACCGTACGAGTGAGTGAGCGACCCTGGCATATGGCATTATCGATGCCATTAATTAGGGGGGGGGTTCATCTTGGTGATCTTTAGTACCGGCGTAACTACCGTATTTATTACACTAGATTCAAGATCCTCGTGAACCCAGGAAACCAATGCTTTCGTCTCTCTCATTAGACTTGGGACAATGCGCAGCGACTCACTGGATATATAGATATCATTCGTAAGATGCGAGACGTAGAAGGGATCGGCTTTTGCGCGTACTCTAACGAGCTTGGCTAGTGTCTTAGGCAAGAGCTCGAACTTTGCTGGTAGTGGTGCTGTTAGACAGTCTCAAGGGACTAACCAGGATCAAGTCTGATACGTCCCGAATTCTAACAACGGTAAGCAGCCCATGAATGTCGACGTGCTCCCGTGAGCTCAAGACGATGAAGTGCACGTAAATGCGAAACGAACGCCTACCGTCTCATTTCGCTACTACTAATTACCAGGTCTGTCAACAGTGACAAGAGAAACTCTAATGAGACCCAAGTGACACGATAAAACGATGAAGATTGTCTGACATTTGCTTTGCAGAATTATTGCGATTTCTCTGTCCGCAACAGCTGCGAAAGCTCCTATAGGGTATGTGTGGGTCTGAAGATGGCCCCTATTGGCTGGTACACCTAATCCAAAATTTGAGTCGCCAGATCCGACTCTCCAACTCAGGGACGGACGTGATTTTTAGCCTTACGACCAATTGATTTCACAACCATGTCGGGCGCACAAAATTTACGACCGGCAATGGGCTGCGCCATGCGGCTCGCAAGCACGGTCAGATCCCCCGCTCTGGCGCAATTGCCAATGGTCAGCAGCTGTGCAGCGCCATTCTCGACGACAAGCCACATGTGCAAGCGAAAGACCAGAGACAACAACAAGAAGCGTGGCGTCAGCAGCCTCTACCGCTCCGGGCCGCGCGAGCATCTTTCCATGTCCAACGTGCCGCTGCCGAAGCCTCGCGCTGATTACAAGCCTTCCATTCCCGTGGACGAGAGCCACGGCCTCTGGGGCTTCTTCCCGGAACCCAACAAGCTCATGTGGACACCGTCCGAGATGGAGAAGCATGGGCGGGCATGGAGGGTCGAGGAGCTGCGCCGCAAGTCGTGGGAAGATTTGCACGCGCTGTGGTGGACGTGTTGCAGAGAGCGCAACATGCTGGCCACCTCCAAGGCCGAGCTGGAGAGAACGAAGCTCGGCTTTGGCGAGCGAGAAATCGAGGCTCGCGAGCTCGAGGTATGTACCACTGCCCAAGGACCCATTGCGAAACAAGCTAACACGCTGTTCTCTCCTCTTCAGGTCAACAAGACGATGAAGGCCATCAAGCACACGCTGACCGAACGACAATACACCTGGGAGGACGCGACCGAAGTTGCCGAGGCGGACCCGGAGATTGACCTGCAAGCGGAAGATGGACAGTTCTACAAGCCATCAGCATACGAGGAGGAGGCTGATGTGCCAGACGCCTGGGCGTCCGAGGTGGCCACGCCCGAGGCTGGCAAAGGCGAGCCGACCAAGGTGCCAAGCTGAAGAACAAACCTCGCAGCATATACTGCTAGGATGAAACTGCATCCCCAGAATGGGAGGAGACGTCCGCTGACAATAGCGGCTGTACACAATGTAACTACAAGTAGCCTAACTAGAAGCCAAAAATTGTAAGATAACGGGGATATGGGCAAATTTCGCACACTTTAATTGCAGTAATCTAAAGCAAGCTGTACACTGGAGAACGCAAGGGGAGAAAAGCTGTCCTTTCCGGACATTGTAGAAGAAACGAAGCTGGGACTAGTATGAAGAGAGAGAGGTGCTAGTTAGGGATCAAGGTGGTAATTGTCAGATTGCGAGTGGTTCTGGGAGCTTGGTAGTGTAATGGTTAGTGCTGTTGTACGGCGGTGTTCACGGTAGCATTCTTCTGGAGACGATTAGAGGATCCAGCGCCGACTGTATGTATCAATTTCTGATTCTGAAGAGCTTGTTGGTCGGGCATTGACGTTTTGCACAGAGAGCCAAGGATTGTTTTGGCAGAGGCAGGAGATTGGGTTACCATCTCATCAGGGCGGAGGAGGTCCGGGCCGGGCCAGGTCCCCTGGTCCATTAGCAAGGGGATGATGAAATGGTCTGAGTTGGGGAAATTTGATGGAGATGAAGCAGTTGATGTAAAATTGTCGTTCATTTTTGCGGGAAGAAGCCAAAACAAGAGCTCGAGGCCAGGCAGCTGTGTGTACTGGAAGATGCATGGGCCGCGGGAGTCCTGGAGGGGATACACGGGGCACGCTGCCGGTAAGATGACGAGGCCGAACAAGAGTTGAAGTATGTTTTTGAGGGGTCGCCTTGGTCGTTCTCCTCCTGCACCATCCACGCTACCCAACTCACTCTGTAGCTTGTCCAGACCAGCCAGCAAGTAATTTTACCCATCGTCGCCGCTAATCAGTTGCAAGTGGGCGAGCAGCTACTAAACTGTGGAGGTACCTCGTCTCAGACACTGACAGAGCGCGCTCGTCAGGTACCCTCACCTTTGCTGCTCATTAGCGGCCTCGAGGTCCATTCAACCCCGCCAGGCCAGACGTCCCGGACAGCTTTCCCCTCGAACAGGCCGTTTTCCTGCAACCTCCCGACTTGACCATCTTTTCTTCTGTCCCATCCCCTTGCCATATTTACTTTTACTTTAATACACATACGCCAGGTTCACCATGGACGAGATCGCCAAGGAGTACGACGTTGTTGTCCTCGGCACTGGTACGCTGCCTCTCTGCCTGTGCTTTCCCCTCCTGCCTCGCCACCGCTTGCTCCTTTGCCCGCTGTCGGGGTCGTGCAAGCTTTCGCCGCCTTTTTGCCCCTCATGCACCACTCACCATCTGAAGCTTCGGCGCAGCGCCAAGAGCCTCAGGCCCTGCCGCTTACGTGCTGTTTTCTCGTCCACGGCTCAATAATCATTGCTCAATCTTCTTTACATTTCGCTAATGCTGCTCTTCTCTTGCAGGCCTGACCGAGTGCATCCTTTCTGGGTATGCTGCGCGCCCGACTCCCACCGCCAATCTTCCCCCGCCTTTTCGATCAATCACCATAAATGGCCGTTTGCTAACGCTACATCTCCCTGCAGTGTTCTCAGCGTCAAGGGCAAGAAGGTCCTGCATATTGACAAGAACGATCACTACGGCGGGTACGTTCCGGCTCTCTCACGCCGTCCCTCCCGCTCTTTATACACTTGCTTGGATCCGCTAACCTCGACCTCTACCTGCACTACAGCGAGGCCGCCTCTGTCAACCTCGAAACAGTAAGCCGGCCCTGGTGATTGTCCGCTTCTCAATCTTTGTGCTGACTGCAATAAATAGCTATTCAAAAAGTACGGCAATGCTACTGGTGACAAGCCATGGGAGAAGTATGGCCGTCTCAACGACTGGAACATTGACTTGGTCCCCAAGCTCCTCATGTCCTCTGGCGAGCTGACCAACATCCTCGTCTCCACCGATGTCACCCGTTACCTCGAGTTCAAGCAGGTCACTGGCAGCTTTGTCCAGCAGGGCACCTCTTCCAAGGCCACTGTCGCCAAGGTTCCTTCGGATGCTGGCGAGGCCCTCAAGTCGCCCCTCATGGGTCTCTTTGAGAAGCGCCGCATGAAGTCCTTCATTGAGTGGGTTGGCACTTTCGACCCCAAGGATCCCGCCACTCACAAGGGTAAGAAGATGATTTGTGAATCAGCACGACCGCCAAACGCGTCAGACTAATCTGTCTCCTAGGTCTCAACATCAACACCTGCACCATGAACGAAGTCTACGACAAGTTCGGCCTCGAGGCTGGTACCAAGGACTTTATCGGCCACGCTATGGCTCTCTACCTTACCGATGACTACCTCACTGCCAAGGGCGAGGCCCCCAGCGCCATCGAGCGCATCCGCCTCTATGGCAACTCAGTCGCCCGCTACGGAAAGTCGCCTTACATCTACCCTCTTTACGGTCTCGGCGAGCTTCCTCAGGGCTTTGCCCGTCTCTCCGCCATCTATGGTGGTACTTATATGCTCAACACCAACGTTGACGAGTTCATCACCGAAGGCGGCAAGACCGTCGGCATCAAGGCTACCATGACGGGTGTCGAGGAGCTGAAGTTTGAGACCCGTGCCAAGATGATCCTTGGTGACCCCTCCTACTTCCCCGGCAAGACCAAGGTCGTCGGCCACGTCCTCCGTGCCATCTGTATCCTCAAGCACCCTCTCGCGGGTACCAGCGATAGCGACTCCTGCCAGCTCATCATCCCCCAGTCTCAGGTTGGTCGCAAGAACGGTAGGTTTCCATTGCTTCACTACTTGACAGCATTTTCTAACTGTATACAGACATATACGTCGCTTGCGTTTCCTCCGCCCACAACGTCTGCCCCAAGGGCTACTGGGTCGCCATCGTCTCCACCATCGCCGAGACTCAGGCCAACCACCACCTCGAGCTCCAGCCTGGTCTAGACCGCCTTGGTGCTATCGAGGAGCAGTTCATGGTAAGCGAATGACAGCCGACCACCATACCGTCTAGCTAACTTTTGTCACTTTAGGGCACCCCCATCCCCATGTATGAGCCTCTTGAGGACGGCACCAAGGACAACGTCTTCATCTCCAAGAGCTACGACGCCACCAGCCACTTCGAGACCACAACTGACGATGTCAAGGACATCTACCGCCGCGCCACTGGTGAGGAGCTCAAGGTCGAAGGTCTGAGAGAGGGCATTGTCGTCGCCGACGAGCAATAAGCTAGCACATATAAATTCGTACTTGGTTTACAGCGAGAAGCGATGAATTCGATAGCCATGGCAGATTCCTGATATCATGGTGTAAAAATGTCACAAATACAATGAAAACAAATGTCAATGCGAGAATCTGCCGGGCAATGATTGATTCATTTGGGACTTGGTTAGTAGCAAAAATAAAGAAAGTATAATATTGTCATGTTGCGTCGCTGCCCTTGTCAACTGCAGTAAAAAGACGCTACTTGCGGTCACGCATATTCAGACTCCATCGGTATTATGTTCATAATCATCAATTTTCTGCCTTTTAACATGTAGATCTAGATAGAATCAATCGTCCTCAAATCACGAAAATTCCACCATATAGTCGCTGCCTCTTCTTCTTCTGCCCCTCTCAACTTTTTTGACTCTTCACTTGTCCATATACCAGTTGTACTTTAATAATCCCCGCGCAGGATTCAAGTAATTGATAACAAAAGGAAAGACTGTCCCACAAGATCCACAGAATGGCACAAGAAAGGCACGATAACAGCCAACTCCCGAAACGCCATCGAGAGCCCGGGTAATAAAACAAAGAGACTCTCTCGATACTTTCCCAAACGGGAAACAAGACCCCCAAAAAGTGAACGATGCCAACACGATGATGCAAATATACCGGCGCAGCAGCGTCTTGTTCTGTTTTGTATATAGTTGCTCGGAGCTTCTTCCTTCTTCTTCTATTTCCAGTCCGTCTTGCCGATGCCGCGCTTTCCGGAGAAGAGGTACTTGGGCATGGCCGTGCCGATGAAGCGATCGGCCTCACCCTGTCGGGCCATTCTGTTCATTCTGCGCTGGTTCAGCTTGGAGATGCGATCGGCCTTGGTCAGCTTGGTCTCGTCCTGGACACCAGCGTCTCTGCGGCTCGATGTGGGCGCGCGGCTGGCGGGGCGGCTCTTGGAACGGAGACGGGCCTTGGGGTCGTCCACCTCCATGGCGTCGGCATCCTCAGTGCCGGCCCGGCTGCGGGTCGTGGAGCGGCCGCGGGGACGCGACTTGGCGCGAGCACGCTCCGTCATCTCGGTGGTGTCGTGGCCGAGGGCGTCGAGGGCGTCGTCAAATTCGGAAATTGACTTCTTGACCTTCTTGCGTGGAATAATGGCCTGGTTCTTGAGTCGCTTCTTCATGCGGGCCTCGTTGCGGATGAGCTGCTGCTTCTCGCGGATGAGCTCAGCCTTGCGCAGGACCTCCGTCTCCTCGTCGTCATCAATCTCCTCGTCAGAGTCATAGTAGCCTTCTTGCTCAAGCTTCTCCTCTTCTTCTTCCAGAGCAGCGAGCTTTGCATCAATTTCGGGATCGACGAAGTCAAAGACGTTTTGGCCGTTGAAGACTTCGGGGATCTTGTCGTATTTCCACTCGGGGTTCTTGAGCAGGTAATCGGCCTTCATATCAACACTGAAGACACCGGCACCGCCGTTCTCGGCCTCGACGTCTCTGGCAAGCATGCGGCGCTCAGGGTCCTCCTTGTCGTATTTCTTGAGGCCCTTGACAGCATCGGGAATGAAAGTCTCCAGAGTCTGACCAGCCATGGGCTGGGCAACGTGGATACGAGCCATGACATCGGCCAGACGGCCACCAATGTTGCCGCTGCTGGCGGTACCAGCCTTGAGCTTCTGGTTGACACGCTCGGCAATGAGGCGCTCGCAGGCAGCATTCTTGACTTCCTGAACACCTTCCTGCGTGTTGCACGAAAGCTGAAGCATCTCGACCTCGCCGGCCTTCAGAATACCGTCCAGCTCAGCCTTGAGCTCGGGCTCGAGGTCCTCGGGACGGGTAACGTCAATCTTGTTGATCACGACAAATACGAGCTTGTTGGAGAATAGAGGCTTGATGCTCTTGAAGAGCTGAATCTGGGCCGAGACAGAGTAGCCGCACTGCTCGGACAGATCCATAAAGTAAAGAATGGCCGATCGAAGATGGGCAATAGCAGTGATACTCTGCATTTCGATAGTGTTCATCTCCTCGAGAGGGTGGTCGAGAATACCAGGAGTATCGATGGCCTGGAAGCGCAGATATTTATAGTCAAAGTGTCCAACAAAGAGACTCTTGGTGGTAAAGGCATATGGCTGAACATCGACGTCGGCGCGGGTGACGCTGCGCAGGAAGCTCGACTTGCCGACGTTGGGGTAACCGCAAATGAGGAGGGTGCGGGTGTTGGGGTCAATGGAAGGCAGACGACCAAGATGCTGGCGAACCTGGTCAAGGTACAGCAGAGGGTCCTTGAGACGCTTGACGAGCGTGGCCATGCGACCGAGGGCGGCCCTCTTCAGCTGCTTGCACTGGAAAAGAGACTGGCCATATTTGAGGAGACGGACGTAATCTCTGGAAATGGTTTCAATCAGATGCTTGGCGGTGGAAAGCTGGCCGAGTGCGATGCGGAAATGGTCGGCATCGTAGAGGGTGTTGAGGAGATCCTTGTGGAACGGGTGGATGTCCTGCAGTCGGGGGAAAGTCTCGAGGATGGAGGCAAACTTTTCGGAAAACGTCTCTTGGGTGAACTTGACCTTTCTGGTATAGAAAGCTGAAGCGAAAATCAGTCAGCGTACGATGGAGAGACGCTGCGCAAAGCCACGGTGCTCTTACCTCGAATTCTGCCAATTTTAAAACCGGCACGAATCTGCGTGGGCAGTTTGCGCTGCGTTCTGCTCAGAGCAATGTCCAGAAACTCCTGGTGAGTCGGGACGGGAGGAATGTCCTTCCAGGTGAGCTTCATGATGGGCGATCTGGTCGTGCACGCAAGAGATCGAAATGCCCGGGTTTTGGTGGTGCGAGATGAAGAGGATTTTCGAGATGGGTATATCCCCAGCGGCAAGGCCGTCAATTTTTTTTTCGCATTCACCAAGGGAAAAAAAAAGTCGGGCAGCCAGTGGGCCGAGTGCTTATCGATAGACCTATCAACGCTGGCAATGGTGGTAGAAAGAAGTATTTGTGCGCACAAATTTGCAGTAAAAGTACCTCACGCGACACCCCGCTCCGGCAGCCCCGCCCACCAAGTCACGACAACCTGAGCGAGTTGGCGAGAAGACTTTTCTTGTGAAGCTGAATGTTTGTTGTCTTTTTCTGATTTTCTGTACTTGGGCATAGACAATCTTTGAATCCCCTCCCTTTTTTTAAGCCCACGAACCATCTGCATTTCGTTGCCGTAGGTCTCAATTTCGACCTCGTCGTCTTTCAACTATACGCACCCGCCATCTAAGAAGTGAAGCCAAACCACCATGTCTCAACTTGCTCAATACAAGAAGGACTTCCTCAAGTCTTGCCACGACGGCGGAATTCTCAAGTTTGGCAGCTTCGAGCTCAAGTCCAAGAGAATCTCTCCCTACTTTTTCAACGCCGGCGATTTCCACACCGCTCGCCTCGCCGGTGCCATTGCCAAGGCCTTTGCCATCACCATTCTCGAGGCCCAGAAGAATGGCCTCGAATTTGACATCGTTTTTGGCCCGGCCTACAAGGGAATTCCTCTTGCCACTGCAGTAACCATCAAAATTGGTGAGCTCGAGGCTGCCAATCTGGACAAGATCTCCTACTCGTTCGACCGGAAGGAGGCCAAGGACCACGGCGAGGGTGGTAACATTGTGGGTGCCGCCCTCAAGGGCAAGCGCGTCCTGATTGTTGATGATGTCGTCACTGCCGGGACTGCCAAGAGAGAGGCGATCGAGAAGATCAGAAAAGAAGGCGGTATTGTTACTGGAATTGTCGTTGCCCTGGACCGCATGGAGAAACTTCCTGCTACTGACGGCGACGACTCCAAGCCTGGCCCCAGCGCTATTGGCGAGATGAAGAAGGAGTACGGCATCCCCATATTCTCCATTGTGACACTCGACGACGTCATCGATGGTATGCGTGGTCTCATCTCTGATGAGGACATCAAGAAGACCGAGGAGTATCGCGCCAAATACAAGGCCAGCGATTAAACGGCTGGTGCCGCATGGTGTAGGAGAGAGCAGCAACAGGCTATGAAAACTTGCATGGGAAACATATATATATAGCAGATATCGAGGCTTTACCTCTTGCTAGATTTGCTAAATTGGCCATGTGCGTTTGAGCACCCGGCTCATCAGTGTATCATTAGTTTAAAGCAGCATCGGCATGGTGTTTGGCGTTTTTGGGTTCAATTGATTTGATTTCCGTCGAGTATTCCTATGCATGTGCGAGTGTATGTGAGGTGTGTGTGTGTATGGTCGACGAGGACATCCTGCCAGCAACGGATCTCATGACTGACCTACGTACCTGTTGCGTTGTCACAAATCACAGACCAAACTGCTGCCTAGCATAGGTCCGACAAGGGACATGTCTGTACGACAATGCACAAGGTGCATGCCACTTGCTAGCTAATTGAAACAAGCCACAGTACGATAAGCAGACTCGCTGTGTCTGCATTCCCCACTCGGTGAAGGCCCTATGCAGATGACGGTCCGGGGAAGAGGCCGAACGATGCTGTGTAATGTGAAAGAGTGCGCAGGTAGGCAGCATTTGCTCAACCAGGCATTGAGCAGACTGATTGTGTCCCGCCTCTTGTTTGCAACCGTGCAGTTGACATGGCCATGCTTGGGCAGCCATGCTGTCTTGAGCAACGTGCAGTGTTGGCACAGAACGCCCGCCAAGCTGCCTCGTGTCCTGGCTGCATGGCAACGCATTGCTTCTGGTGCCGCACCGACGATCGGGAGAGCGCCATGACTTCGTTTGCGTGCATGGAGCAGAATCCCTCGGGCACTTCTCACACCAGCCTGCTCCGGGATCTGGCCGCTTGACATCGCCGCCTGCTAGCAAGTTCCATCTGGGCGCTAACCGTGCCTGCTCGCCACCTCTGAATTAGATGGTCTGCCGCTGCTTGGTCAGAAGTCGACAGACTCCTCTCCGGGCACGCTCAAGCGCCACATTTTGTGAATGGCGCTGGCTGGTAATTTTCCCGGGTTGTGCATTCACTAAAGACTGCACTGATCAAAGGTGGCATGGCATACTGAGAAGCTAAATACCCCAAGCTCCCGCATTGCATCTGGCCCACTTGACTGATTGTCTCTGGCTACAGCCTACCAGGCAGCTGCGAGCAGTGACGACTAATTTCGACTCCGTTCCATCGGCACCTTGCTGGATTTCACTGGAAAGCTACGCATCCCAACTCCGGCCCTCCAAATTTCTACCCAAAAAAAAAACCTTTGCCTCTTCTGATCTCGGAGCTGCTAATACACGTCGACACTCGCGAAACCTCACCTTCTGGCGCGATTCAGAAGTGCCCGCACATCCCAACACAATCAACGACCCGCTTGCTTGGCAGCTCCTTCGTTTGCCACTATGTAAGCTTGAACATTTCAATTCTGATGCGGCATTTGGCATCGCGAGACTAATCAGTTGACCATAAATAGGCGCATCACACTCAACATATGGGACCGTAAGGCGGGAGACCAGGACACTCTCCTGACTCTCGAAATCTTTCCAGACATGACGCTTTCTACGCTGCGCGAGTCGATACAGGCCGAGGCCAAGGTGGCGCCCGAGGCCCAGCAAATTTACCACAACGGCCGAGCCCTAACCGAAGACACAAAAACGATGGAGCAGCTGCAAATCAACGACGGTGATATGCTGGCTGTTCATGTGCGTGAGAAGCGACCGAACTCCAACCCTCAGGCGCAGGCGGCACGAACGGCACCTCCTCAACCCCAGCCAGAGGCCGGCGCGGGAGCAAATGACCCAGAAATGGTTCGTCTGCAGGTTCTTGGTGACCCGAACCTGCGACAGCAGCTTCAGCGCCAACATCCAGAGCTTGCAGCTGCTGTCGAGGATCCCGCACGGTTTGCGGGCATCCTCGGCGAAAGCCAGGACCGTGAGCGGAGAGAACGCCACGAGAGACAGCGGCAAATCGAGCAGCTGAATGCTGATCCATTCGACGTGGAAAACCAGAGGAAGATTGAGGAGATGATTCGCCAAGAACGTGTCATGGAGAACCTGCAGAATGCCATGGAGCACAACCCTGAAGGTCAGTACCCGATTTTTCGCCTGGGTTGTAAAAAAAAACAACCTAACAATTTGCTCCGAAATAGTGTTTGGAAGAGTGCACATGCTTTACGTCAATGTCGAGGTAAATGGGCACAAGGTCAAGGCATTCGTAGACTCTGGTGCCCAGGCGACCATCATGTCGCCCTCGTGCGCCGAGGCGTGCGGAATCATGCGCCTTGTCGATACGCGCTTCGCCGGTGTCGCCCGAGGTGTCGGCACGGCAAACATTATTGGCCGTGTGCACTCTGCCCAGATTAAGATTGGCGCTATGCACCTTCCCTGTAGCTTCACAGTCATGGAGGGCAAGGGCATGGATCTACTCCTCGGCCTCGACATGCTGAAGCGGTACCAGGCCACCATTGACCTTGCCAAGGACAAGCTGGTCATCCAAGGCGAGGAGATCCCTTTTCTGGGCGAGGCCGAGATCCCCAAAGAGGAAGACGTCACTCAGAACGAGCCCACCATACCCGGGCCTGCGGGGACCACGATCGGACAGAGATCTGGGGCCATTGAGCCCCCGAGTGAGCCATCTTCTTCCGCGGCGCAGTCGGGAGCTGCTGCTGCTGCATCGTCTGCCGCTGCTACGATATCGACCGGCCCAGACCCTGCATCTGTATCGGCGCAAACGGCGGCGCAGCCCGCTGCCGCTGGGCCGGCCATTCAACCCCAGCACATTGAGACGCTGATGGGCATGGGGGCCACGAGGGAGCAAGCGATTCAGGCCTTGCAAGCTGCCGAGGGCAACGTAGATGTGGCGGCGGGTATCATTTTCTTTTGAGATGCATTGGTAAATACGGCTGAGAGCGCCTCTTCTTTCCCAGGACTGCACAACCCGACTGCCAGGAGGGGTGGCACATTCGTATGGGCGTTGGGAGTTCATTATGGTAATCACACAGGCAATGAATGGCCTTTGGGCACTGATGACCAAGTGCAAGGACAATTATGATGTTTTCTTCGGTATAGGTTCAATAAATACAAGCACCCAAAAATCAGAAAAAGAAATCTACTACAATGACCCCTGTTGCATATGAGGGTTTTGAATCAATGTCAAGTGAGCCAAACGCCAATCCTGTATCATTGCGAGAAAAGAAACCAACATCTACCGAATTTTGTACACACAAGGCTTGAGAATTGCTGATTCATTGACATCATTTTCCTCCTCATCCTCAATCTTCGGTGCATATGTCGGCTTTCTGCCCCTGCCAGGTTCCGGCGCCTTGGCAGCACGGCCTTTGGTCGGAGTAGCGCCCTTGATGAAGCGCATCTTGACAAACATCTTGTTGGAGAGATCAATGGCCTCGGAGCGGTCGCCGTTGAGAACGAATCCCCGCTTCTGGAGGACATCGACAAAGGCAGAAACATCGGTGGCCTTGCGGTTGTCCTCGACGCCATCCACCTCGACGGCCAGATCCATGGGATCGCCAGCATTGCCGCCGGTGCCGGGACTTTTCTCCTTTTTCCCGACCTTTTTGCGGTTGCCCACGCTGTGCTCCACGGGAGCGTGCTTGTTGCGCACGGGACCAAAGCGGCTCCTGATCTCGGCGACCCAGAGCTCGCCCTTCCAGTGCAGAATGCGAAAGGCTTCTTCGATAAAGTCGATCCAGTTGGTGCCCATGAGGGCGAGGCAGAAGATGGCGACATTGACGGAGCCTTCTTCGAGGGGCAGATTGGCAATATCAGCCTTGGTGACAAGTGCGTGGGGGCTTTGCAGGTCGTAGCTCTTGACGTCGAGGCGCATCTTGCCCTTGTCCGTCTGCAGCGACTGTGCGAGGGCGGCGTCGCCGCAGCCCAAGTCGGCAATGGTACAGGTGCCTCCCGTGCGGGGAAGAGGTGAGGCGGCGAGGGACGATGGGCGCGCGCCTGGCTTGCCCTTGAAAGGCTGACGGACCTTGCCACGGCTGCGTATGTCTTGAAGAAAGCTGTCGACAGGGTTTTCTGGCCACACCTTGACTTGCCGACGGAAGCCCTCGTGGTACTCGTCAAACATTCCCGGGGAATCCTGGAAGATCGAAAAGGACTCCTCGGATGATTTGGTGTACAGTGTCTCATTCAGGTGACGAAAACGAGCAGAGACCAGCTTCTCACGCATGGCTGCTTGCAGAGGCGTGAGCTTGGGTTGTGCGGGTGGCAGCTGTGCAGGGATGGTAGCAGTCTCTTGCTCCCTGGCCTCGGTAGCGGCCAGTGACTCCTCGGTCTCGTCTTGGACTGTATGCCTATCGTGCTTTTTATTTTTGTCCTTTTTGCCTTTTGACTTTTGGCCGCCACTCTGTTGTGGTGCTCCAGACTCAGCAGACGTTTTCTTGTCTCCGTTGTGCTTGGGCTCGACATGCTCTGTAACACCCTGCTTCTTTTGGCGTTTGGCCGACTTGTCCTTCTTTGGGGCATTAGGATTCTTTCCCTCCACGACAGTCTCGTAAAGCTGTGTGACATTGTCTTTGGTAACGTCCTCGTCTCGAGGACGGCCAGGTCTCTTGCGCTTCTTGCCACCCGCAGCACCATTGTTGGGGCCCGCCTTTTCGGCTTTGAGGCTCTCTGCAGAGACAGACCAGCCCGGAACAGCAAACATTGTCACCGGCTCCTCGTCAAAGTTGCTAGATATTTTATACAGTAGCTCGTTTGAGGTGCTGTAAAAGTTGGAAAGTCTGGGCCAAAAGAAGCTGCACAGGTTCAATTTTTTTATGGGGCAGGCTTTCGGGCCTCTTTTTGGTGCAGCGCATGGCTCCACCAACGATGTACTACCACCTTGCAACTGCATCTACCTCTGGGCCAGCGTCGGAAACGAACAGCCTCTATGCCGGTAGAGAGTGGTTGCGTACTTGGTCATGCAGAATTTATTCCATCGCATATTATGCACGAAAAATCAATAAGAAAGGGCTGGCATATCACCAATCAAACGCAACAGCAGAGCCAGGCTGGCACGGCGATCTCGATGCAGGCATCAGCGCAATCCATTCGATTCAAGGGTTCAACGATGCCGATTGCCAGTTGTTGAGACTTTGAATATGGCGAAATCAATACTGCGAAGATCTCGGCTCGCTAGTAATTGGACGTACTTGTCGCAAACGTCTCTTTGGAATGGGCGGATGGAACGGACCGAAGACTCAACACCGAGCCAAGTCCATCAGCGAGCAAACTAGGCCACGATTTTGCGCCGAACGTAAGTGAGGCTTCCTAGATAATGGCCGAAGAACTGTGATTGTACGGCAGCCTGCGCTGGACGTGGCTGCAGCCGGAGCTTGCAGTTCGCCGAACACAATGCGATGTACGTGGATTCTCGGAGTCTGAGAGCATGGCCTCTGTGACACGAGACCAGGGCCATCGCCGGGAAGGCTGTCTTAAAACGGTAGAGTATGCGATACCTAGCAACTCTGAGCAAGCGTGGCTTGCCGGTTGGGTGGATTGGTTTGGCTTCTAGTATAACGGGAGAATGTAACACGACCCCACGCGCGCATCCTAAGGCAATATAGCAGGCGTTGCACGGCAGGTAGATACACAGGGCATAAAGAGTGGTATCTGGCATGCACTGAACATCCGCCATGTATTACGACGGCACGAAGTACCATGTCGCGACAAGCAAGTGCTTGGCCGAGCCAGGTCGTTCGACCATTGGGCGCGACCGGGGTGAGGTGGGAGAGCGGCGCAACGTCTGTACCTGTGGTACTGCATCTTGACTATACTAATCTGTCCCTGGTGCGCCCAATAACCGAGATAGTACAACAGGGTTATAGGTTGGACTTTCAACAGGTGGCTGGCAATGTCGACACCATGTGCTCCGGGGTTCCGCTGCTCCGGCTTGACTTGCGAGATCGCGGGTGTACAGACGATGAGGCGGTAGCGGGATACGCGGGAAGCGTCCAGCCGTCACTTCGGATGTCATCCCAGATGCGGTTGAAAAGTGGCCAAGAGACTGGCGCGAGAAAAGACGCCGGCTTCCATCGTGGGTACACAGGCAAATCAGGTCAGGGTAGTAAGATGGTGGCGCCCAGGGGCTTGCCTTGGTCTAAGGTACGTAGATGGAGGGGGAGGGAGGTGAGAATGCCTTGCCAAAGAGGGGCCTCCAACACTGGCTGCGCAGCGCGACCAGGAATGAATGGCGCGAATTAGGGAAGCGCTTTGCTCGAATATATCTGGTAGAAGATTCGGCGATGGTTATTTTCGTAGACTTAGTGCGTCTGCAGGAGCGACGCCGCCGCCCTGCGACGATAGCTCGAGACAGCGAGCGGCATTTGTCGTGCGTGGTTTGGCGATGCGGCGCCATTGTGTGGTCGTCTTGCCTGCATCTGCGAAGTGCCTGCGAGCGATGCGTTGTAACGACCTCAGTACCTACCTACCTGCCTACCTACCTAAGTAGCCTCCTACCTACGAGGTGCCAAAGTAAATTTGCCTACCGTATCTACCTACTTGTATACGTACTGGAAGCAACGCTGTTGACACCAGGCGTTTTAGCGTCTTTATTTAGTGGCGCAACGGTTAACGCGATAGTGCGTTTTGGTCGGAGCTTGGCTTGGTTGGTTGGTCCCGTTGGGCTCCACTGCGGTCTCTAGGATCATCATCAGTGGGATATATGGAAGCTGTGGGCAGGGCCGCAGGGGCAATAAGAGTGAGCTCTCTGCCGCTTGCCGCCTTGCTCTCAAAGAAAAGAAAAGAAAAGGGCGCCAGTGGTCGCCGTCGGCCGAGAACGCCCGCACAGAGATGGTTGTCGGAGGGTTTGGCGATCTTTTGTGCCCTTCTGGGTACCGAGCTGCCAGAAGGCTCTAGCCTCTCAACTCAGTGGATGCTGACCCCAGAGAGGCCTTATTCAAGACCCTCTCTCTCTGGCCCTCTTGGCGGGGCAATCTCCCATCCCACCCGTCCTCGGCCCTTCTGTAGCTCCTCTACCTACCTAAATACCTACCTACCTACGTACCCACAGCTACATATCTCTGGGCCTGCAAGCCACCGCTTCAACTTCTTCATCACTGCTGCTCTCGCCATTGGCACGCCCTCTCGTCGTTCCGATATCCATCGCGCCTCACACGCCGCCCGGCTCTCTTGATATTGGCCCGCCCACTCTCTTCCGTGCCCTGGATGCCTGGCACGCGCTGTGGAAGCTCCGTCCCCACTGACACTTGCATGTACCTGATTGCTGTCCCTGATTGCTGTCCCTGCTCGCTCTTGTCCTTTCTGCTACACGACAGTCTCTGAAAAGCATTCTATCATTCGGGCATTCGACTTCCTCTTAACCCAACTTCACGGATACCTTGTCCCGAAGAGCTTCCAGGTTTCCCCCAGGGTCAAGCTCAACCGGACATCCCGTACCTGGAGCAAGCTTTGCATCGCCAGGTAGGCTCCGCCGTCCGACCTGCCCTCTGCATCTCCAGCTCGACACTACCTGTACTCTCGCCTCTACCTATCTTGGCCGTCGAGTTACACCGTTGTCGTTTCACATCAGTCCTGCTGTGCTTGTTCACTGGCAACCGGAGGGTCGGACAGCGCCGCCTTTCCCTCATGCATCTGTCCTCCGCTTGCTCATAATCCTCCACAGCCTCTCCCCAGCACGCCATTCAGCATCTCTTTCGGGACTTGAATGGGACCTTCTCCAACTTGGTCTTGGCCATATCAACTCGAGAGCGCCTTTGCCTTTGCGTCTTTTCGCCATACTTTGCGGACGCTCCAAAATGCCCTTCTCCAAGTGATGCAAGACTATATTGACCACATATACTGCACGATTTGAAACTGCTCGTCTCAAGGCTTGCTCTCCGCCTGCTCTCCCGAGAGACGCACTACAAACCAGCACGGCATGGAGGCTGTTTCGCAAGCCAGGGTTCCTCACGGTGCGTCTGAAGCCTCAGACCGGCAGGGCAATGGCCACGATGAGCCCAACAAAAAGCCAAACGTTCGCAAGAGAACCAAAACAGGCTGCCTGAGTATAAATCTCTTTCTAAAGGAAAAATCCTTTTGGTAGATGCTGACTTTCAACAGCATGCCGCAGGAGACGCATCAAATGCGACGAGGGCCGACCCACATGTGCCAATTGCATCAAGTCCAAACGTGTCTGTGAAGGATATAACCCTAGAGTGGTTTTCAAGGAACCCCTGAGCGCTTCACAGGGGCCGTTCCAGTCCTCAGGCTACGGTGGGAACCATGCAGGTGACGTGGGAAATATGCATGCTCAGTTCGCTCGATCTGGCATGCGGCCCTCGTTGACGCCAATTGCCCCTCGACCGCCTGTGCATCATGGACATTCGCTTCAGCATGATATGCGCATGGGCATGTCCGAAGATGTATTCTTCTCCCGACAACCAGGCGTGTCAGCACTTCAGTCGCAGTACTTTGACTTCAACACCTACAATGGTGCCGAACTTCTGGAGCCGTCACCGATACTTCCTAATCCTCTCATGGCGCCCGACCACGGAAACGACATGTCGATTGTGGCTAGCCATTCGAGATCCAGGCAGGCAAACTGGCAGGATGAGCTTGGTTCGCCTTATGGCAGCGTTATCCAGCCAATACCAGAAGCGGACGGCCATCACGTCTCGCCTTATGATGATGAAGACGACGACGCCATGTCGATATCCGATGACGGAGTGATAGAAGCTGCAAATTCTCGGGGTCTACAGACACTCACAAAGACATGGAATGGTGCACGAGCAGATGCAAGGAAATACGACTTTTTTGCCCAATGCGGAGCCCTATTTTCCTATATGGATTCTCCAGCAAATTCAGAGCTGCGCAACCAGGGCGAAATAACCGTATTTTCCTACTTTCTAAACATTACCAGTCCGACTATCTCCATGTATGAGCGCCATCCTTGCGACCCAGTGGAGAAGCAAGAGTCTCACTCGAAGGGGCACAATCTTTGGGCCTGTATGTTCCTGCTCGTATTAGCACAGATTACGATTCCTGACCGCAAAACTCACAGATACGCTACCGGTCATCGCATTCCACCATCCGGGCTTGCTACACGCAATGCTTGCGCTGGCGAGCTTCCAACTCGCGAGAATACAGGGACAGACGCATGTTGCTGCCATACGGCACTACTCGAGAGCTATCAGGCGTGTAGCAAGAAATGTCAACTCTCCTTCCCGAAGAACGCATCTAGCTACCATTGCAGCGACTTTGCTATTGGGGTACTTTGAAGTCTGGATGGCTGATCATAAAAACTGGTGCAAGCATCTTAATGGTGCGAGCATCTTGCTTCGAGAGATACCATTGCGAGCTCAAGCGCGGCGTTGCTTACCAAAGCGACGGCATCTGGAGCGACAACGTTCACTGAGTGATCCGACATATCTGCCGAAAGAGCAGGAAAAATTAGACTATGATCTCCTTCGAACTATTACTGGCTGTCCGATTTACGCCGCGGACTACGGGCTCGAGGAATACGAGGGTGATATGGAGGGCTTACGGGACGTCACAGCGCAAGACATTGAAAAGTTCGAAAATCTCTCAGACTTATTCTGGTGGTTTTGCAAAATGGATGTGTACCAGAGTGTACTCGGCGGCACCAAACTTTTGTGAGTCGGCCACGGAAAAGACTGACGAGCATTTTGCTAATGACACTTAGCATGGATTATAAAGAATGGTCGCAAGTCCCTCCCCGGGCACCTATGGCAAAATTTGGCCAGATGTGCGTTGCTGCTGCTCATGAATAAAGAGATAATACTAATGGCTTCCCTCAGATTTGGAACGTACGACCATTTAATTCTACTACTTGGGCGCGTGGCGAGTTTTGCCGCCAAAGATCTGGGAAGAAAGCGCAGAGCTTTCAAAGCTCCGCCGGGCCCGTCCTCGGGGAACACACCACCGCCGTTTCCGGGCATCATTCCTGTCCAGGGAGCTTTCCAAACGCCCATGGGATTTAGTCCACCGCGTCAGGTGTCCCCCCAAAGCGAACAATCGGACGATGCGGATCCCCGTGCCAAGCTTGATACAGCCCTTGAAGAGTGGGAAAGCATTAAGAAAGCTTTTGAGGCTCTCAAGGATAGCTTTGGCCCAGACTTTCGGCCGCTAAGCCCGGAATACGCTGATAGACGAGAGTCTCCATTCGGGCTTGCTGTCCAGTATCGCACTTATTCCATCTCTGGTGTATGGATGAACTACTACATGGGCTTGATTCATCTTCATAGGGCCCATCCGCACATGCCACCAGCAGCTATGCAGGCAGCAGGAATGGCCGCAAAGGACACGGCAACATACGCGAACCAAATTGGACGCATCGCCTCTGGGCTTTGGGCAGACAGCCCCAAGTCAACTCCCGACCCTTTGCTTGTTGCTGCACTGATTGAGTGCTCCTTCTGTTTGTTTGTAGCTGGCGTACAGGTGAGATTGTTATGGCGATGATTTCAGCAACGATCACAGATACGTTGACTAACACTGTCCAGTATCAAATAGAAAATCAGCGACACTGGCTTATTCAAAGAATGTCGGACGTGGCGCAATATACGGGATGGCAATCAGCTAAGCAAATTGCCACCGGCTGCGAGGCTGTGTGGAAGAAGGCAGCCCAGATGGGCCGTGGTCCTCCATATGAAAGCAGAAACCAGACTGTGGAAGACCATGCGCAGTCAGTATGGCGGACTGCTAGGCGTCTGGACGAGGTCTTTGAAAAAGAAGGCGACAAGCGAATTGTGCTGGCGAGAGCTGACAGGGCACAATTTGCACTTGGACTACTGGCTGCAGAAGAAGATATGGCTCGCCTGGAGCTACGCGATGACCGCACATAGTGGCCATGGCTGTCGTTTATCTTGGGAATCGAAGAAACAAAATAATGCACCAATGGGTACAGGATGCCATCTTACGATTATGACTGATCGCGCAGAGAAGGGCACCAGCTACACCTCCAAGCAAGATGCTCCTGAGTTTCAAACATATTCCTGCCTTTATTAGATTAATACCTGTATATTGATTGGGGTTTTCGGCGGCCATGTAAACGCGCAGCTGATTGACGTAAATAAAGGATACAAACTACTGGCGAGGGTTTTTTGGGTTTCATTTGCTGGAGCAAGCAATCTTTGTCAAAGCTAGCTCTACTTCTATAAATACAGTGCCAATTCGTTTAGTTGGCTGGTAGTCGCTCGACGACGGCGGCCATTTCCTCATCTGTGTATATTCTAAAGCCCTTTTCCTTGGTGACACTGGCTAGCTGGACATTCTTGGAGTCGAGTTTTTCCTCCATGACTTGCTTGAGAGTTTTCAGAACGAGAGTTTCGGCATCAACAATAGTCAGGGACTGGAAGACAAATAGGTTAGCGTCCTCTATCGAACAAGGCTGGTGCAAGACCGGGTGGGTCGAGGGAGAGACGCACCTTGTGGTATTCATTCTGAAGTTCGGCTTGGGCGCCCTCGGAACCTGAACCGATGGCCTTGGCATCATATCGATAAAAGGTGCCGCTGGGCTCGGCGTGGAACAGCTGGGGGCCATTCTCGTCGTGGCCGGCGAGGAGCAGGGCGACGCCAAAGGGCCTGCTCATGATGGTCTCCTCGCCGTCGGCGCCCTCGCCGAACCGCAGGGCCAGGTCGCAGATGGCCTGTGTCGTGCTCTCGACGCCGAGCGGCTCGTTGTAGTTGAAGTGGTGGTTCTGGCACTCGACGCGGGCGTGCTCAATCATGGACCGGGCGTCGGCCTGCAGGCCCGACATGGCGCAGCCAATGTGGCGGTCGATTTCGACAATCTTTTCGACCGACGAGGTCTCGAGCAGGGTGGAGGTGACGCGCTTCTCGACGCCGAGGATGACGCCCTCGGAGGTGGCGACGCCGATGGCCGTGGAGCCGAGCTTGATGGCCTCGAGGGAGTATTCGACCTGGAAGAGGCGGCCTTCGGGGGAGAAGGTGTTGATGCCGCGGTCTGCGTGCAGAGTTACGTGTTAGCTCAAGGGTCTGCTTTAAAGTGATTTTTTTTGGCGCCGCGCCTGTCAAGGGGCACAGGATCGCGACACGGCGACAACGAAAGAGAGGAAGGGGAGGAGAGAGAGAGCTTGCCGTATTCTGATCTTGACATGAACATGTTGGGCGGTGGTTGAGGTCTGTCGCCAGGCTAGGGTAGAGGACTGGTATGTTTGATCAACGGAGGAGGGGGATTGTGCAATTCGAAGAGGAATCGAAATGCCCAACAGTAGAGTTGCGAGGAGTAGATGGGATTCGTCGTCGTGATGGTTGTGGTCGCGGGAAACGGCCAGGCTGAAGCTCTGTGACCGCAGCGACGGCGGCAGTGGTAAGCTAGGCAATTGAGCCTACGCAGCCCTCTGTTGCTTAGGCCCTTTTTGGGCTAGTTCTGATGCTGCTATAGACTACTGTGCGGATGATGACAAGAGTGAAGATAGAGTTGACTTCTACGCGCATGGGGTAAGACAAGGAAAAAAGTTCGCAACAGGTTCTAGCCATTCTATGGTTTGTGCTGATGTAGAATTTTGTAGATTTGTTTCCCGTAAGGGCTCAGCAGCTTCTGTAGACAGTTGTCCATAGCTCTGCAACTCTGCAAAAGCGGCGCTGGCCAGCTTCAGCGACCCGGGCACTAGTTAATCCGCAAATTCGCGCTGGAACAGGCCGCAGTGTACTCCGTAAAACTGCAGTGCTCCCTAAATTTAGGTAGGTGCGCCGACTGTGTACACTGGAGCAACCCCACCAACAACGCCCTCGTCTCGTTAGCCTGGAGAGACCCTGGTCGCGTCTCGCTCTTGGTGGGACGTGATGCTGCCGCTGCTAGTATACACCACCAAAAGCTCGCGTTTGAGTCTCTGTTGGTTTTCCGGTCAGATACCACACGCATGTTGATGTGCATTACAAAGCGCTACTGTGGTGCCTCGGACGCATTCCGCCAATAACAAGTCATTTTGTATTTCTACACACGGATCCCCTCGATGCCATGTCTGGCGCATCGAGAGCATCGAATCGCGCAAACGGCCACGGCGACGAATTGCCCCGCATGGCCAGCAGCCACGCGGGGGAACAGGGCAGCAAGCGCGAGCGACAAGAAGGCAGGAATGGTCCGCCGCCCTCGGGCAGCTTCCAAGCGAGTCTGGGGCATAAGCGCTCTGCCTCGGGAAACCCTCGACCCATCAGCATGGCCACCACCGAGGAGAGGCGCTACGAAGAGCGCAGGCAGGTCACGGAGCGCACACACGAGACCCGCGTCGACCGAATAGTGCTGCGTACCGGCAGCCCAGAGAAGATACAGCGTCGCAATACCCCAGGCAGCCGCAAGCCGGCAGAATCTCCTGGTCAGAGGTCTGCAGACCGGCGGGCGAGAGATTCGAAATCAGAGGTAGCTCAAGGTATGCTTGCGCCTCTTTACCAATGGAGGAGTGAAAACTAGACCTAATGATTCTCTCTTTTGCATAGTACCATGGAATCCCGAGGTGACACTGCGCCCTCATACAACAGCGCCATTGGCCTCCCGAGTATCAATCCCGCCTCTAGCCTCTACAGTACCCAATGCCCCGCAGCCAACACCCTTGGCCGAACTGTCTCTCGATGTGCAAGAAGCTGCTATTGTTGAAGATCTTTTATTCGCCTTCATGGGTTACGAAGGGCAGTATGTTCGTTTCGACAAAGGATACAACCCGACAGAGCAACGAGATCGTCTATCTGGCCCCAATTTCCGCATACTGCCCGGCCTCGACCCGAGCTTACACGATCTAGCAGCTTCGATGCTGAAAATGGCCACCTACTATTCCGCCCTCGAAGCATTTGTCGACGTTCAAAGCCGTGAAGAATTCGGCGCCGTCAACCACGCCTTATGCGCTGCCGTTCGAAAGTACCTCCAAGATTACATCGTCATGATTGCTGAGCTGGAAACGCAATTCCTCACCAGCAACACATTTACAGTACATGTGCTGAATATTCATACTCTTCCAACCAGTCATTTGATGCTCCAGCTATATTCCCTGGCCCAAAAGCTACTACAGAAGAACGGCCTCCTCGACGACGAAAGCGATGACGATGACGACAGCGTGGAGGACTTTGACAAAGTCATAGAGCGTCTGACAGAGGGCGGTAAGCTCACGCCTGGAAACATGTCAGACAAGAAGCTGTGCAAAGGTGGTGTTGTGCTGCGCTTGGTGACACAACGCCTCGAATCGATGGCTGGAGATCCAGCCGCTCGGGAGCTTCTTACATCACTACTACGCGACGCCAGTAAGCCATACATGAGTATGCTCAACGAGTGGCTACACCATGGCGCTATTCGTGACCCGCACTCTGAGTTTCTGATTAAGGAGCAGACAAGCATTAAACGTGAGACACTGGAACAGGACTATACAGACGAGTACTGGGAGCGACGCTATACTATTAGAGAGAAGAATGTACCTCCGCAACTCGAAGGTGTCAAGGAGAAAGTTCTGCTGGCAGGCAAGTATCTCAACGTCGTACGCGAGTGTGGTGGCGTCGACGTGAGCAAAGTCGTCTCTGATGTGCCGACTACATTCGACGATAACCGTTTACTGGAAAATGTCAACAGTGCATATGCGCACGCCAACGAATCGCTCATGCAGCTGCTCCTGACAAACCACGCCTTGCCTGCGCGCTTGCGCTCGCTCAAGCATTACTTCTTCCTCAACCCGTCCGATTACTTTTCGCACTTTATGGAGCTCGGTAATCCCGAGCTCCGCAAGAACGTCAAGGCAGTCAATACTGGCAAGCTCCAGTATCTGCTCGATCTGATCCTGCGACAGCCGGGCAGCATCGTCTCCCTGGACCCTTTCAAAGAGGACATCAAAGTGGAGATGAATGAAGTCACTCTCATCAAATCTTTGCAGGACGTCGTCAACATTACGGGTATCGAGAAGGGCGAGGCCCTGCAACCGCTGACTAGTCAACCCGTCGAGGTGGACAAAAATGCAACTGGTTACACGTCGTTGCAGTTCGACTATGTTGTGCCCTTCCCGGTATCGCTCGTCATCAGCCGCAAGACCATATGGCGCTACCAAGCTCTATTCCGTTACCTCTTTTCCCTACGCTACCTAGAGTCGCAGCTGTCTTCTACGTGGCACGTCCACACCCGAGGCACAAGTTGGTCGCACAAGAGCTCCGATCGCGAGATCGAGCGATGGAAGCGGCGCGTATGGACGATGCGATCCCGCATGCTCACCTGGGTGCAGCAGCTGCTGTATTTTTGCACGGCCGAGGTCATTGAGCCAAACTGGATCAAGTTCATGTCGCGGCTCAATGAGGGGGCTGAAAACGGGGAGCAGGCGTCTGGTTCTGGTCGAACCGTTGATGAGCTCATGCAGGACCATGTCGACTTCCTCGACACGTGCCTGAAGGAATGCATGCTGACGAACAGCAAACTACTGAAGGTAAAACCCTCATTCCTCTCCAGGATAACTCAAGACACTAACTTGGCCGATTGCTAGGTTCATGCCAAATTGATTATGACATGCACCATGTTTGTCAGCTACACCAGATACCTCAGCAATGAGCTCGACCATGTTGACCCGGACCTTGCTGCCGGCGTCAAGCCATATGGCATGACCGATGTGCAGTGGCGCCGCTTCCAGGACGATCTAGCTGCCGCGGCCCGCCGAGGCGGCAGCAAGGACGGAGACGTCCCGATGCAGTCCGTCGACGAAGTGGAGGCGCGCTTCCGCAACATCAGTGGCATGATTAGCAAATGGGAGTACACTTTTGGCCGCCACCTGCAGATTCTTCTCGATGCACTCAACCACTACGCGGCGACCGAGACGGTGGTGCTTCTGAGCCTGTGTGCACGTTTGAGCACCGTAAACCAGGGCACGAAATTTACGGGGTTAAAGGCCGATAAGGATTCTATGGCGAATCAGGCAGACTAGATAGGGGAAGAAGAAGAGGAAGAGGAAGAGGAAGAAGAAGAGGAAGA